>SJXQ01011847.1:0-62138 GCA_006408695.1 Aepyceros melampus | reverse complement strand
ATTACTACTGGAAAAATCATAGCCTGAGCTACCAACTGAAAATTCTGAGCACAGGTCAGTATTATCGTCTAATGTCACTAAACTTTCTTTAAAATAAAAGTGTTTTTGGAGAAAAGATGCATTTCTCTTGGGTAATCACCAGTAAGACTTTTTTGTCCTTGTCCACCACTCTGTGCATTCTTAAGAGTTCAGTTCTCTGTCCCTCTCCCTCACCTGCTTGTCCTACAGTCTCACAATCCCTATCTGTCCTCACTCTCTCTTTCACTGGTGCTATTCCATTATCTATCATGTTAACCACTCTCCTGCTACAAGCCTTATCTCTCTGACCCCGTGGTGTACTGGTGTTAGAAGCTACCAGTCCAACAGAAATGACTGTTATAGTTGGAAATTGTGTTCCAGTTGTTAAGTCACTGGTACCTTGAAATTGGCCATGGTGGAAGTATTCTACCTGGAAACTGGCAAAAGCTACAAATCAGAGCTTCACCCTTTACTCCTCCCTCTCATGCCCCCAAACGTCTGCACCACTACCCTTCTTTTGTCTAATGGTGGGAAACCTCAGCTATAGGTGAAACTAACTGCTTTCTTCATGTGTACATTTGGATTGGTGGGTGTTTCTAGAGAAACTCCCATAAAAGTTGCAGATTTTTGCCATTATGAATTCACGATCTCCAACAACTCAGGCCAAGAATTCTTTCGTATTTTCTGTTAGTTCTTCCATTCTCTACAATATCTAAAAGTTTGTCTGTATTCTTTAGATCTCTAGCTCTATTACATTCCCTTGATTCTGGATGCTGCTTAACAGAAATAGAGGAAACCTTTAAATGGAATATGAGAATTCAATTTCTTTCATCTTTCCCTTCCCTTCCCTTCCCTAACCTGCACATTTGCCTTTATTCCCCATCTACTCAGTCCCTCCCGCTGTAATGGAAGAAAAGTACATTCTTTTATCTGAGGTCTGTCTCTGTTGATATATATCGAATCTTTAGCTTTTTCTCTTGTGGACCTTTCCTTCTTATTTGAAGATGAATAGTCTGGCCCCTGGATACCAACCGTCATCATTCCTTGAGCCATCTCCTATTTCTTAAACATACCACACTCCCACCCCACAGAGTCCGCACATTTCCTTCAGTCTGAAGTGCTTTATCATTTCAGTGCAAGAAAGCTTTACCTAATCCCCTGGGTCAAAGTCAGGTTCCTTTGCTCTCTGCTCTTCTTACATCTTTATTATATCCCTTCTGAGCATTTGTCTCACTTTATAATTGTACATCTATTAAGACATGATTAATTAATATCTTCTGCACAATATAAACTCCATGAGTTCTGGGAGTTTTTCTGCTTTTGTTCAACTTTGCATTCCCTGGGCCTAGCACAGTGCCTGGCATGTAGTAGATACTATATGAAGACATTGATTCATTGAGGGAGTTTTAAGCATTTAAGCCATCTTCCCCATCCTCCAAAAATTCGTCTCAACCTCACATCTCTCGTACTTATGCTCTGGCTTGCTGGTTGTCATCCTCTGTTATCTCCCTTGCTAAACTCCTTAGAAGAAGTTGTCTCATCTTCCCTTTTCCATTGACTCACCTCCCATTTATTCCTTGAATCATTGGTTGTTATACATCATCACCCCCATTGAAACTACTGTCACTAAAGCACCTTTTTATCATTAACTGTTGCATGACATCCACTTCCCCTCTCAGTACCTTACGTGAACTCTAAGTATCCTGGTTAGTTGTTCAACTTCTTCCTTCTTGAAAATATACCTTTTCCATTAGCTTTCGCACGTCACACTATTCTGGGTGTTGCCTTTCCAGTCCCACTAGCTTCTATGCCTCAGCACATCTCTTATATGTTAATGAATCTATCCTCAACCCTTCTCTCTGCTCCTCTGAAAATTCACCAGCTTCCATATTTCAAATACTGATGACACCCAAATGCCTACTTTCAGCTCAGATCTGACTTCCATTCCAAACCTACTGCCTATTGGATATTTTTATGTACTTGGATTTGAGATTGTGGATATACACCAGGAGTTTAGCATGTCCCACACTTAACTCACTATCCTCCATCCTTGTAGTTTGCTCTTTGCTTGCCTTCATAAAGTGATTACTACCAAGTTGTCTAAGTAAGAATCCTTAGAGTCATTACTGACCCTCCTTCTCTGCCCTAAGCTCTCACTTAATCACTAGAATCTGCTGATTCTATCTCATAAACATTTCTGGAATCTGTCCACATCTCTTTAATACTAGTCTGGTCACTTATTACCTGGATTAATGCAACCACTCTTGAATTGGTCTGTTACCAATATCTAATCTTATCCATTTTAATCCATTTTCCACACACCAGCCAGAAAAGCCTTTCTAAAACGTAAATCTGATCATTTGGGTCTCCTATTTAAAACTTCAATCCATTCCCCTCCCACCAGGATAAAATCCAAGCTGCTTACCATTGGATTATAGGTTACATGACTCTGTACCAGCTGTCTGGCCCTTGCTTATCTCTCTAGTCTTCCATTTATTCCCCTCATTCCCTCCCTCCTCAAACTCTATTTTCCAGTGAGGAACTGCGTTTAGGTTTTGAACAACTCGATCTATTCTTATAACCTCTGAGCCTCTGCATATTCTCTGCATGAAACTTCCCTCTCCCTGCCTCCATGTACTCCTTGCTGTGCTGTGCTGTGCTTAGTCACTGCTGCTGCTGCTGCTAAGTTGCTTCAGTCATGTCCGATTCTGTGCGACCCCATGGACAGCAGCTTGCCAGGCTCCCCTGTCCCTGGGAGTCTTCAGGCAAGAACACTGGAGTGGGTTGCCATTTCCTTCACCAATGCATGAAAGTGAAAAGTGAAAGTGAAGTTGCTCAGTCGTGTCCGACTCTTAGCGACCCCATGGACTGCAGCCCACCAGGCTCCTCCATCCATGGGATTTTCCAGGCAAGAGTACTGGAGTGGGGTGCCACTGCCTTCTCCGGTGCTTAGTCACTAGACATGTCCAACTCTTTGTGATCCCATGGACTATAGCCCACCAGGTTCCTCTGTCCATGAGATTCTCCAGGCAGCAATACTGGAGTGGATTGCCATGCCCTCCCCAAGGGGATCTTCCCAACTCAAGGATCAAACAGAGGTCTCCTGCATTGCAGGTGGATTCTTTACCATCTAAGCCACCAGGGAAGCCCCTGATGTACTCCTTAATTCCTGCTAATCCTTAGGTCTCATCTTAATTCCTCTGAGAAGTCTACTTGCATAGCTCCTGGCACATAGTAGTTATTCAGTAAATGACATTTTTCCCTCTAATGTCCTTCTTTCAGTTTACTGTCAGACCACAGTTTTAATATCATTCAAGTTATTTTGCCAATAAAATATAAGTAATATAGGCTATTTTACTTTTTCAAACATTTTATTATGATGATCTACCAAAAGAATATTTTGAATGATATGATGAACTTTACTGCTAATGGGGCTCATCAAAACTGTGGCACTTGTAACATGTTCCAAACAAAAGTTAACTGGAGAAAAAAAGACGTGCTCCCCAGCTTTTGGAGAATAATCCTCAGGAAATGTTTTCACAGCCATAGAGCTAATGTATTATAGTACTCTGACTTCTGTTATATTTTATTTTTTTAATTCATCTTTTTTCTCCCACCTTTTTTTTTTAATCAGAGCAATGACCACTAAATAAACGCCTCTATGTTTAAAAAAGCCAAATTTTTAATATGTCATCATCATATAAATAGTCTATTTATGAAACATAAGGAGGCATGAAATATTGAATTAAGTCATATACAATGTTGAATAACTGGCAGTTTTTGACCAAATGGCGCCAATGGTAAAGCAGCTGCCTGCCAGTGCAGGAGATACAAGAGACACAGGTTTGAACCTGGGTTGGGAAGATCCCCTGAAGAAGGAAATTGCAACCCATTTCAGTATTCTTGCCTAGAGAATCCCAAAGAGAGAAGATTTGGCAGGCTACAGTCCAGAGGGCTGCACAGAGTCAGATACAACTGAAGCAACTTAGCATGCATTTGACCAATGAGAATGGTAATCTAATCAATTTAACCTAATACAATTTAACCTAATCAATTTAACCTAATGTTGAATAAAAGTATGCAAAAAAAGAGAATAATTATAAAGGTTATATGTATATTTGGACTGCAAGGAGATCAAACCAGTCAATCCTAAAGGAAATCAGTCCTGAATATTCACTGGAAAGACTGATGCTGAAGCTGAAGCTCCAATACTTTGGCAACCTGATGCGAAGAACTGACTCACTGGAAAAAGACCCTGATGCTGGGAAAGACTGAAGGTAGGAGGAGAAGGTGATGACAGAGGATGAGATGATTGGATGGCATCATCGACTCAATGGACAAGAGTTTGAGCAAGCTTAGGGAGTCGGTGATGGACAGGGAAGTCTGTGGCATAGTCCATGGGGTTGCAAAGAGTCGGACACAATTGAGGGACTGAACAAATATATATATATATATATATATATATACACACACACACACACACCACTTGAATATGTATAGGTATATTTATAAATTTATACTTTGGCAACCTGATGCGAAGAACTGACTCACTGGAAAAAGACCCTGATGCTGGGAAAGACTGAAGGTAGGAGGAGAAGGTGATGACAGAGGATGAGATGATTGGATGGCATCATCGACTCAATGGACAAGAGTTTGAGCAAGCTTAGGGAGTCGGTGATGGACAGGGAAGTCTGTGGCATAGTCCATGGGGTTGCAAAGAGTCGGACACAATTGAGGGACTGAACAAATATATATATATATATATATATATACACACACACACACACACACACACTTGAATATGTATAGGTATATTTATAAATTCTTATGCTGTAAAGAAATATCTATTTTCTTAATATGTTTAAGATGATCCCACAACACAAAAGTTAACTTCTCTGAGTCACTGAGTTGCCTTTAAGAATCCAATAAAGGCTATATATTGTCTCACTAGGAAACACAGGATGCTTAGGTTATATAAAGAAATTCAAATTTCTAGTGACTCAGAGTCCATGAAGCCAAGATCCAAGTTTAAGAAGTTCTCCATAGCAAAATTTTAAACTATAAGCTAACAACTGAATAATGATAGTCAACAAAATTTGCCTTCTTGTGAAAGTGTAACATATTCATATATTAGTAACCAAATGATTTTTCAACGTAAAGTCTGATTGGTAAACATATTTCCTCATTTTAGCCTGGCTGGATCATAGGAACAGAAGGAATAGTAGAATGATTTAAAGTCATGTTAGTAAATTTAAAAAAAACAACACCAAAAATAATCCTGATATTTAGTATCACACAGGTTTCAGAAGAAGAAAGTTATTTACCCAATCCAATGTGCTTTATTGATAAATCCTCTTATCAACACACAGAGCTCATGTTATTTTTTTACCTATAACTGTTGCGTTTATTTTAAAACCAGTCAGTTGACTGAAATTACTGGTTACCCAGTTTCTTTGAATTAGAGGACTGGTTTATTATGAAGGGTAATGAAATGAGAACATATCCATTCAAAGACTATATGATCATATACAAATACTATAAAAATAATTAAAATTTTAAAAAATGGATTACTTTCAACAGAAATTCTTTTCTTAATCTTATACAGGTTGTGGATAAGAAATCACAAATTCAACTTTTTTGCCTATTCCATACTGTAGTTGCCTTTTTCTTTAAATGTTCCATCTAATATGGAGCTTTGGTCTGTAAGTCCATCATTTCCTAACATTTCCAGTTGCCCGCATATGCTGCTATAAAGATGGCACAATGACTCACATCCTTACCAGACTCCCACTTTCATATTCAGTGTAACACCTCACCCTCCACAACCTCTCACAGTTGCAGTCTATCAGAATCAGGAAAGGGGAGGAGGGACCAGTAGTGGAACAGGCCTGAGTTCTTTTTCAAAACTGTAAGCTGCTGTGAAATCCATTTAGTTGGTTGTGACTATCTTTTTGGTTTGGGGATTTGGAAGGGGAAGGAGAGAAGTTTAAAATGAAATAGAATATAATACAGTAGAAGAAAAAACATCAGAGTACTTCATACATTATAAGCATAAGTATACTTCAGGTATATATGTGCGAGTATGTATGAATGTTTAAGGTCTTGATATAAAGGCTATTCCAAAATGCAGGTGTTAGTTAACAATCTTAAATTTTCATGTTGGAGATCTACCTTCTAGTCCCAGCACAAACCCTGAATACTGTACTATTTATGCCTTCCTTCTTTCAACTAAACCTCACATCCACCTCACAATCATGTTATAAATTAAAATGGTGTTCTGGCTCAGTGGTAAGAATCTGCCTGCTAAGGCAGGACCTATGGGTTTGATCCCTAATCTGGGAAGACCCATTGGAGAAGGAAATGGTTACCCACTTCAATATTCTTGCCTGGAAAACCCCATGGACAGAGAAGCCTGGTGGGCTACAGTCCATGGAGTTGGAAAGAGTCACATACAACAGTGACTGACCAACCAACAACCAAACAACCCTGTGGGTACTGTATCTAAGAAAAAGTACTCTCCTTAGAAAACACAAAAAACTAACAAAATACACAAAACAAAATAACCACCCTATTATTATATTTTAAGAATTCTTATCTATCTGTTCATGTGCACATAAGTCACTGTGGTTGCACACAGCACTCTGATTCCAGGAACAATCCATTCAGGTCATATTTTGAACTTGTTTTCTGACATTTTACGTTTCAGTGTCTCTCAGACCTCATGTTTCTGGCTTGACAACTGTTAGTTACCTCCATCCTCTGAGGAGCTTCAAAATTATACTGGGCAAAAGTAGTTCCCTGTTACATTTCATATTTTAAATCACTTTCCTGGGTTTTTTGCTTTCAGTGATTTCCCCATCATTCTAGATTTCCCTTGAAAACATTTACCTGTACCTCTTAACTCTCTACTCTCTTATTCTTAGAAATGAATGTTTTATTTTAATAGCTCCCTACAGCATTGCCCCAGGTTATAGTACTTCCTTCTGACAGCTCAGGAACAATCCACTGAATGAGGCCTATCTTTCAAACCTCCCACCCACAAAATTCAGTCACCATGGCCACTGGCATGTATTTTCAACATTTACAGACAAATGTGGCTTCTGCTTAGTCATCTGATCTTAGTCAAATGAAAGAGTCATAAAGGGTCTAAAAGTTTGCATTTCAGGATGAAGACTTTCGAGGTCTATCTTTCTTAATACCTTTGGAAAATGATCTCTTTGAATACAGAGTTCATTTGAAAGACAATGTAACCTTTTTCTCCTGAGTTACTTACATTCAACATTGAGTTGTTATTTTTGAACAGTTAGAATTTAGTTTAAAATAACTTAAAATTCAAACACAAGTCTAATCACACACACACACACACACAAATGTGTTACAGTGGGCATTGTGCTAAAGGGAAGTCTATGTCAAAGCACATTTTCAGTCATGAGCCTAATAAGCCAATGGCTATTCGATCTTATAATTGCTTCATCCCAAATCTGTGGAATCGTTTTGGCTCCTTTTTTCCTCTCACACCCATGTTTGATACATCATGAAGTCCTGTCGGTTCTCTTTCAGAATATGTCCAGGTTCCAACCACTTCCACTGTGTCTCACTCCATTATGACCACCCTGGTCAGTCTATCATATTTCTCACCAGGATTACTGCAAACCCACATCTGGTCTCCCTACTTCTACTCTTACCTTCCTCTTGTCTGTTTTCAACACAGTAGGCACTGTGATCCTCCAAAACCTCAGACAGATCATATTACTCTTCCATTCAAAATTCTGTAAGGGCTCCTCACTTCATACAAAGCAAAGCCTATGCCCTGACAGTGGCCTTATGAGCTCTCTAACTTCTCTCCTATTGCCCTTGTTTTCATTAATTTCTTTCCAGCTCTACACTGGTCTTCTTGCTGTTCTTCAACTTCACTTGCATGAGCCAGCCTCAGGGATTTTGAATTAGCTGTTGCCTCTGCTGCAATGCTCCTCCCCTAGACATCTCCATGACTAACTCATCTCTTTACCTTCAATGAGATCTACTCTATCTAACAACTGTAATGCTTCTTCTCCCCATCAACCCAATCTTGCTTATTTTGCCCTACTTCTTCTCTTTTCATAGCTATTTATCACCTTCTAATATATTACGTACATTCTTTTATGTTCATTGGTTACTGCTATCTGTTTCCTTCTGCAAGAATGTAAAGTCTACAAGACCTGGGATCTTTGTTCAGAAAACAAATTTATATTTTTTTCATGGTTAGGTTAAGAAGATTTCCTAGAATATGCCAAAGGTACAAGAACTTACATCAGTAAATTGGTTCCAAACTTTTTTTTTTGAATGTGCTATCTTGGTACTACCCCAGTAGTTAAGAATCTTTCTTCCAGTGCAGGGGATGTGAGTTCAATCCCTGATCAGGGAACTAAGACCCCACAAGCTGCAGGGCAACTAAGCCCAGGCACTGCAACTTGGAGAGCCTGCATCACAACAAAGAGCCAGCCCAGCCCGAAAAACAAATATAGATTTAAAAAACCTTTAAAAAGTGCTATCTCACCTTGATATCACAATTCTCTAGATAGGGATTTCTATTTCAAGTTATTTATAAAATGTGTTTTGTTTTATCAGACATGTGATAAGGAGCAATACAGCCACATATATCTGTCAGGTGTGGGATGGAAATGGGCAGATCAAGACAGAGCTTTCCAAGTCCCTTAGAGAAAGGAAACACAGCCTAAGTAGGGTGCTTTTCTTTTCTTTAACTCATAATCAAATTTATTTAGCTTAGTTTTGTCAAACTCATAATTGAGCTTATTTAACTTAGTTCTGTAAAGGAAGAGAAACAAATTGGTAATATGATGGACTCCAGTGAATTACTGGATTATTATAAATATAAAAGAAGCCCCCAAATTAATTAAAATTATTATAAAATTTGACTGTATAATTTTTATATATTAGGAAATTATCAACTTTCTGGCTATAATCATCCACAAACACCTCTAAAACTTATTTGACCTAGTGTTTTTAAGTACTATTTTTGCCCCACATCAAAAAATAACAACTGGATTAAATAATTCACATCAAACAACAAAACAGAACAAAAACCAGAGAGAAATTAGGTAGCAAATCAAAAACCCATGGACAACATCTACCATCAGAGATGGCTACTAAGCATAGCCATAAATTTCAAAATGTAAGTAGGTAGGAACAAACACCACCACCATAAGTCCTGTATACTGTACATTCATTATCTGTGTAGCAGCAGGAAGCAGAAGAAAGCAATGGGACATCTAACTGGAAATTGCTCAATAGACACAGGTATTCACTGGAAAGCATTACACTCCAAATCAAGAACATCCACTGAAAATGAGAATGCCTTTACCCAACTTAAAATCCAGTTAAGAGTTAAGCACAAAAAGCCCATGGATAGACCTGATGGAGCTGGAGTCACGTAACCCCTTTCGACTTCAGAAACTAATTCACCTAGAAATCCTCCTCTGACAGATTCCCAAGCCAACAGGAAATTGGTGGGAAGGGTGCGTTTCTTGCTTGGCCCTAAATAATCTTAAAATAGATGGCAAAATCTGAATACTAAGTCTGCTGCTGTGGAAACCACTATCAGAGCAGGCTCCTCTAGAGGCCCACTTGTAAGATCAATGTTTGTCTTTCTCTTGTTACAATCTGAACCAGCCAAGGTTCACTCTAAGTCCTGCTAGAAGATACAGCCACTATAGACATAGACCACTTTGACGAAAAATGTCTGAGAGAGACTAGGTCAGATACCACATCACCTTCTACACAGTCAGAATCCAGCAACAAACAAAGGGTTTCACATAATTTGCCCTGTTACTCTGCATTCAGGTTCCACCTTTATTATCTGTAAATTCATATATCATACCTTAATGTGCAAGCCTGCTCCATTAGCCTTCTTGCATTTTCCTCTGCCCTGTATCTCTTTGGAAGCTGGACTCTGAAGAACTTTAAGGCGCCTTCAAAATCAGCCTGCAGAAGATCTTCCTTTGAGGTCTACAAAACAATCACCAAGAATCATCCATTACATTTTAACCCACATTCATAACAAATACATTGCAAAAGGAATTTCTATTTTCCTGAATGTAAATTTTATTGGCCAAGATCTAGGTGAGGTCCAAAAATTTTTAGGAAGAGATTTCTAACCGCTTTAGTATAAGCTGAAATAAGTCGCCATAAATCCTAGAAGTGACAATGGAATTAATTAACAAGCTAACATATTTCATTTATATAACCTCTAGATTAGAATGATGGATCCTGGCAAAGTTAACCACATTATGGCTCTGGGAAAAGAAAAATGCCAGAAAAAGGAAAAAGTGCAAACTCTGGGACACATCTGTGATTTTAACTTGGTGGGCATTTTAAGGATTTTTTTTTTTCCAAGCTGGGAAGACACAGACAGTACAATTAAAGCACAGAAGAGTTACATAACAAACACCTAATGAGAGGATGACTTTTCAATTAATGACAAGAGCAGCTCAAATGAAGAAAATAAGAAATTGTTCCATATCTTAAAGACTTAAAAAATTAAGTAAATGAAGCAAACCACTTAACTACTGAACTTCTTATGAAAGCTACTTTCACAAAATTTACTTAAGAAATAACAACTACTTATATGCATGCACAGAAAATATATGCATGCACAGAAAAAAGACTGAAAGGAAATAAAAGAAAATGTTTCTCTGAAAGGTGAGGTTATAGTTTTTTTCTTCTTCTTCTTTATATTCTGGGATTTCTTATGGGAAAGATCATATAATAAGAAAGGCAATAAATGTTTTAATAAGCAACTACATGTAATCATTGGCAAATACTGAGACACAAATTATGAGACTGAGGCATACTGGGTACACTGAAATAGGCCAAGTCAAAAAGAAATTAGATGTTAAGAGTCAGCACTTATTGTCAAAAATGGTAGAAAGAAAATGATTAAAACAAAAAAATATGGCAGCTAGAAATCACAGAACTACCTGCAAGTTCAAATTTTACTTTGTTTAAATTCAAATGTAAAACTGATTAACAACTACATTGAAAGACTAAAAGGAAGTCAGAGGAATTCTGATCATAATGAGTTGTCATCACCACCACCCTGGTCTAAGCCATAGTTGTTTCTCAGCTGAGTCATTCAGTCACTTCCCAACTGGTCTCCCTCTTTCTCCCTCTCCTTACAGCAGCTAGATACTTTTTAGGATCACACTGCTCTTCTGTGTAAAGCTCTCCAATGGTCTCTACTGTGCTCAGAATAAAATCCAAAATCACTATCATTACCTGCAAGACCCTTTATGATCTGGGGCCCTGCCTTCCCCTTCAACATTATGTTGAACTGCATCTCTCTTCTTGGTCTCAAGCTCCAAGAACACTAGCCTTCTTTCTGGTTTGTTTGGGGTTTTTTTTTTGGTATACACGGAGTTCATTCCTAACTGAAGGCTACTGCCTGTTATCTCTGTCTAGAATATTCTTCTCCCTCATCTTCATTATGATAATAACTTTTTGTGATTTAGGTTTTAGCACAAATATAAGATTTGAGTTAGACCTTTTCTGAGCATTTAAATTCTTCCTCCTAGCCCATCAAGTCATTCTTCATCCAGTCATTTTCTAGTTTTTCATTTGCTTTCATCCTAAAGAAAGGGGACTTATCTGTCTTGTTCTTTACTGTATTCACAGTGATAAGACTAATGCCTAGATTATAGGAGGTACTCAACTAAAATTTACTGAATGAATGAATCCTCCTTTCATCTCTCTTTCACTCTACATATATAATTTTTTTCTCCCCTTCACTTCTCTTTTAAATAGAAATGTAAAATAAAATATTAATTCACACAGCAGGCATTTTCACAGGGGACTAGGTTGGCGGCCCAAGTTTAGATTCGTAAACTAGTAATCAGAAAATAGACCCAGGCTAACAGTGCCAAGGGAAAAAACAGCTTCAGTACACCTCAGACTTATTTCCTCCCTCATAGATACTGAAAGATGGTGGCAATAAGTAGTGGAGAAAATATTTAGCAGCTAAGTGCTATCAACTCACCTTAACTGGGAAAGGCAGTTACTGGAAACAAATTCAGCCCCAAAGTGGGCCTCTTCAACTGAAATATCAACTGCTGAATTATTGAGAAAGCATCCACCTACCAGTTATACCAGATATACCACATCCTATTTCACCTGTAACTCTGGTTCTGATGATTATCTCTTTGGTAATTGTTGGGAAAATTCAAGACAGGCTGCTTATAGAGTTTGTAGGGAAACAGGACTGGTAGCTTTCTTCATCATTCAAAACCTCTAAGCGCACCTTTTCTACTGTCAGTGCAACTACCCTCTGGTTACCTACAAACAGATGACCCAAAATGGTGTGGAACAGTCTATCGCCTGCAGGCAGCATGGTTACCTAATTTTCTAATACTGCCCAAGGCCTAGTTTCAAGTCCAGCTTCTAAGATCATACGAAAGAAGAAAGATACAGCCCAACTCAGATGAAGCCTCTGGAAACCGGAATTCAGAGGACTCTGTGACTGCCCTTTTCAAGACACCGCTGGTGTTAGCGAAGCTCTGGATTGCCTGAAAGTGTGAGTTGCTCATGTGTGTCTGACCCTTTGCAACCTCGTGGACTGTAGCTTGCCAGGCTACTGTCTATGGGATTCTCCAGGCAAGATACTGGAGAAGATATTGGTAGCCATCTTCTCCAGGGGATTTTCCTGACCCAAGGATTGAACCCATGTCTCCTGCATTGTAGGCAGATTCTTTACCATCTGAGCCACCAGGGAAGCTTACTTCAAGCATACTCACTATTAAAAAGTCAAAAGATTACCAGATGCAAATTAGAAAGGAGATGCAGGACCTATTTTGAGGGACAAATTGATTTTTATGTTTTGGGGGTAATCAGAAGTATTTTGACGACCCAGATAGTCACGATGGTGTGATCACTCACCTAGAGCCAGTCATCCTGGAATGTAAGTCAACTGGGCCTTAGAAAGCATCACTACGAACAAAGCTAGCGGAGGTGATGAATTCCAGTTCAGCTATTTCAAATCCTAAAAGATGATGCTGTGAAAGTGCTGCCCTCAATATACCAGCAAATGTGGAAAACTCAGCAGTGGCCACAGGACTGGAAAAGGTCAGTTTTCATTCCAATCCCAAAGAAAGGCAATGCCAAAGAATGCTCACACTACCACACAATTGCACTCATCTCACATGCTAGTAAAGTAATGCTCAAAATTCTCCAAGCCAGGCTTCAGCAATACATGAACCGTGAACTTCCTGATGTTCAAGCTGGATTTAGAAAAGGCAGAGGAACCAGAGATCAAATTGCCAACATATGCTGGATCATCGAAAAAGCAAGAGAGTTCCAGAAAAACATCTATTTCTGCTTTATTGACTATGCCAAAGCCTTTGACTGTGTGGATCACAATAAACTGTGGAAAATTCTGAAAGAGATGGGAATACCAGACCACCTGACCTGCCTCTTGAGAAATCTATATGCAAGTCAGGAAGCAACAGTTCGAACTGGACATGGAACAACAGACTGGTTCCAAATAGGAAAAGGAGTACGTCAAGGCTGTATATTGTCACCCTGCCTATTTAACGTATATGCAGAGTACATCATGAGAAACGCTGGGCTGGAAGAAACACAAGCTGGAATCAAGATTGCCGGGAGAAATATCAATAACCTCAGATATACAGATGACACCACTCTTGTGGCAGAAAGTAAAGAGGAACTAAAAAGCCTCTTGATGAAAGTGAAAGAGGAGAGTGAAAAAGTTGGCTTAAAGCTCAACATTCAGAAAACGAAGATCATGGCATCTGGTCCCATCAGTTCATGGCAAATGGATGGGGAAACAGTGGCTGACTTTATTTTTGGGGGCTCCAAAATCACTGCAGATGGTGATTGCAGCCATGAAATTAAAAGACACTTACTCCTTGGAAGAAAAGTTATGACCAACCTAGAGAGCATACTCAAAAGCAGAGACATTACTTTGCCAACAAAGGTCCATCTAGTCAAGACTATGGTTTTTCCAGTAGTCATGTATGGATGTGAGAGTTGCACTGTGAAGAAAGCTGAGAGCCGAAGAATTGATGCTTTTGAACTGTGGTGTTGGAAAAGACTTGAGAGTCCCAAGGACTGCAAGGAGATCCAACCAGTCCATTCTAAAGGAGATTGGTCCTGGGTGTTCATTGGAAGGACTGACGCTAAAGGTGAAACTCCAGTTCTTTGGCCACCTGATGCGAAGAGCTGACTCGTTGGAAAAGACCCTGATGCTGGGAAGGATTGGGGGCAGGAGGAGAAGGGGACGACAGAGGATGAGATGACTGGATGGCATCACGGACTCAATGGACGTGAGTCTGAGTGAACTCCAGGAGTTGGTGATGGACAGGGAGGCCTGGCGTGCTGCGACTCATGGGGTCGCAAAGAAGTCGAACATGACTGAGTGACTGAACTGAACTGATCAGAGGTATACATGGACTTCAGCCCATGGGGTCGTAAAGAGTTGGACACTACCGAATGAACAAACAAAAAATCTTTATTTGTTTATCTGGCTATTCTGGGTCTTAGCTGTGGCATGCAGCATCTTCAATCTTCACTGTGGCATGTGGCATCTTTAGCTGTGGCATAGGAGATCTAGTTCCCTGACCACCCAGGTCCCCTGAATTGGGATCATGGAGTCTCAGCCACTGGACCACCAGCAAAGTCCAACACGGCAACTTTTATACTTGAGTCTTTAACTTCTTTTAAGAGTTACTGAGTTGGCCAAAAGGATTGTTTGGGTTTATGGAAAAACCTGAATGAACCTTCTGACCAATCCAATATAGTCTCTCTTCAATGAGTAATCAATCCTTGCAGCAGTCAAAAACAGAGGTAAAAATGGGAGAAAACCTTTCTCATCTGCTTTTTCATTCTTTCCTTAAAATTAATGTTTTAAGGAAGTTTACAAATTAAAAAAAAAAAAACTAGGACACAGTTTGACAGCATTACAAATCTGATCAAAATTAAACCTTAAATGGCTACTGGAGGGACAGTGGGAGCATTTGGCTACAGATATATGTCAATCCTCTGCTTGAGAGTCCTCCAGTTTCACCATGCACAGGGCCCAGAGTACCAGTACTGAAATATGGTTAACACTGACATGTATATGATGATATTATCATCATCATATAATGATCTGATGATAATTTCCCATGTCATATAAAAGAAGAAAGAAAAAATTGAGGAGGACAGGAAGATTTTGAACATGAGTAAAAGCTTCTCTCCTCTTTCTCCAAATTTCACACACTTACAGAGGAGTATGAACTCTGGCTGTGTGCCACTGTTAATACCATTTTGGGAGTGTTTTTCCCACTGAAAAATTCAGTGCAAGAGTATCACATTTTCAAGTGATTAAAAAAATGAGAGAGAGAAGAAGGCAGGGTGGGTGGTAATGAACAGTTCTAACATTTGAGAGTTAGCTCCAGAAGCTTCTATTCCAAACCTCTCACTGTTCTCCAAAGACAAATCTTTTCTTTAAAGGCCTCTATCAGCAGCAAAATCTAGATCTGATTATTTTAGAGAATCATTTGGAGAAAAAAATGTAGGCACAGTTCTCTTTCTCACCTTCACTATATTCACCACAAATGGCTTTTTATTCCTTTACGCATAGAGTCTAACAGGATTTCCATTCCATTGAGCAAAGCTTCTGGAGGTCTGAGAATCATTTGGAAGTGAGGGCTTTAGAAGAGACATTACTTAGCTGGTATCTAGAATACCTGTATCCCTTGCTTTGGTATTTTAATTTCACCAAAGAAACGTATGCTTGGTGGGTCTGCACACAGAATCTATGTCTTGTGGTAATATCTAAAGTGGAACACTGGTACTTGATTTATTAAAAGGAAATTATTCTTTACTAAGTGTACCTTTGAAGGACCATAAGCAAAAATTCCAAATGTGCTTGGTGTTCCTGTAGTTTGATGGTCCCTCTGTGCCTCAGGGAACAAAATATAAGGCTCAGAGTTCAAATCCACAACACTGTCTTGGTACATCTTTGTTTAATTTGATCTGTTTCATTAAGAAAAGTAACTGGCCTCATATGAGAAAAATACTACTTGGATCTTAAATACAAAATAGGGATTTGTATGTGGTTAGCCCCTACACAGTCATATTGAAAACATGACTGAAAACCTAAACTTCAGTTCCTTCCCTCACTGGTAATGGAAAGATTACAACATTGCACGTGGCAGGATTCCTCTTAGGACCACCCTGGGCAGATTAACCATCGATCTCATATCATTAGGCAATCCAATAACACAAGGCTGAACAACTGGACATCCCCCGGTACACACTAAACTTTGAGCCATAACTCATTGGATAGCTGATCCCAATTCATAGCCCTATTGCTCATTAAAAGGCATGTGATGTGATTTCTCAGAATGTAGAGTTCCCTAATTCTATCAACAATCTTTTAAGCTGTATAGCAAAGTCAGAGATTTCCAAATGGCCCTACAGATAACTCAGCATACACTTTTCACATAGACTGCAAATGGCTCTATGACCTGTAATATTCAAGCCCAGAACAACGTGAGGGCTGTACCTACTTGGGTACCTAATTTGGCAACTGAGCCAACTTTGTACAGTTGCAACATATAGATACCTAGGAGCCCCCCTCCAGATCTGAACCTTGTGAAGATTATAGCTTTTACTGTTGACAATCATTCTACACTACAGGCAGTTTAAAGTCATCCCTGATGCAGATGTAGGTATGAGGATATTTCTTGTTATTGATTTTGTGTTTCCCCTCAAAATGCTAAAAATATAAATGCCAAAGAAAGGCAGTACCAGATCCTGTAAAGTTATCAGTGGAAGCCTGTGAGAGACAAAGTTAAGCAGTATGTAAGGATATAGAAATGCATTAGATAAAAAACTGATTCCTTAAAGAGAAGCAGATCATTTGCTGAAATATATTTTAGCACTTCTCAGTGTCAAAGCTCCTAAAATGCTTTTTATTTCACTGTTAAAAAAAAAAAAACACAAAACTCCTTTTTAATAGAATCATGATTCTTCAGTTTTCTCCTTTATTAAGAAAAAAAATGTGACTCAGGGAAACAAAATTCAAGTGAGCATTGATGACCTCACCTGGGCATTGAAACATCTATTTTGAGCTCTTCTTCCTTAAATTACAAAGGAACTGTATTTCTCAAAAAATACCATCCCCTTCCCTATAACTGTATGCTGGTCACTGCAGTCAACTTCACCTGGCAGTGATAAATCGACTTTCTTCAGGGTGAGGAACCCGTTATGTGCACAGCTACCTAACATGCCTGTTATGATGATATAGGAGAGATCTTATTTATTTGCAAATAGGTACATTAAGACTGAGTTAATACTTGTAAAGATAAGTATAAACAAAGATGAACTATGCTAAAGGGAGATATGTGAGAGAGAGAGTTAAATTCAGTCAAGTGAATCTTGTACTTCTGAAAAGACTCAAATATAAGAAAACCAAATGAAGGAACAGTCTAGAATGGTATTAAACTCCATTGTATAAAATAGACAAAGCGAAATTATTCTTGCCCAATTACCAAATAATGGTATAGGACTACTGTAGACCAATTATATTATAGAACAGTTGCTAGGTATAGTTCTCAAACTGCTAAAAAGAAACCCTGTACCAGTGATTGTGGGTATTTAATTTTAACCCTTGATAGGAAGTGAGGAAGAGTGATTTTTTTCTCTTCTTCAGGAAATTAATTTTTTTTTTAAAAAAGCAAATCAGACTTCCCAGACTCGCACAGACCCAACAGCCCTAAGGCTCTTTCCAGACAAACAGTTCAAACATTCCAGGAGAGAAATCTGTAATTTCCTAATCAATGATTTTTAGGGAATAAAATCCCCTACTAAAACAATCCAACTGGACATCAAATAGAGAGGTTAGAAAGCAAACCACACATAGTCTAGATAAGTCACAATAATGTCTGTGGTAAAATTTAACCCTTTGGAGACATAAGAACAGAAGGCCTCCACCAAGCACTTGGGTATCCTGCATTATTGCTGAGCCTGGCCAGCCATAAGACCTTTTCCTTTTCTGCTGCCAGAGAGATAACGCCACTGATGTGGGCTCAGAGAGGAGAGCCATAACTCCTCCAGGCAATTAAGGAGTGGCGTGGACCAGGCTCGGCCAGAGCCCCAGGGCAGTGGCCACTCAGCACTTCCTTCCCGGTAGAGTGGGGAAGGAAACAGGAGACCACAAGCCTCTTCCGGGGACACAAGGAATTCTCACAGAGGGTGGCAGATTCTCTACAAATGAAGTTCAATGAAAACAGTCTCACCGCCAGCAGCCGAGGCACAAACAGACGATGCCCCATCCCCAGAAGTTCCAGCACCCGACACGCGTACTCGTTCACCAGCTTGCTCCTCTCGTCGTGCATGTCCTGGGACTTTCTGACGGGGGCTGTGAGCTTGGCAGCTGGGGCTGGGCAGGGCACCCCTTCTTCCATGAGCAGTAAGTAGGTATCCAGAATGAGAAAGCGGGATCTCTTATCCACAATTTTGAGAACTGCGGTGGGAGGGGAGCCAGGCTTCGGTCTCCCCGGGAGCATGCACAAGCCAGTCTGTGATGGGAATTGCCAGCTAACGTCTCCGCAAGAAAAACATTTTGGCTAAATCATCCACTGTGAGAGAGCCCCAGAGAAGACTGGAAATGAAATCAAATGCTGATCTAAATTAAAAACAACAACAACAAAAAACAAAAAAAATGGCAAAAGCAATCAAACGCAAGAAAATGGCCAAGAGTGATGCAGGAGAGTTCACAACATGTGTAAAAATGGACAAGATGCTTAGAAGGGTCTAGCATGAGAGAGTGTGTGAGTGTGTGCTGTGCATATGTGTGTGAGAGACGGTGTGTGTGTGTGAGAGAGAAAGAAGAGACAGCAGCAGCGGTAGCCAGGAAGCCAGGGCAGTTGTGAAGCTGCAAGGAGAAAAGGATGAGCTCATTGCAATCCTTGGTTCGTGACAAGCAGCGCTGCTGTTGCTGCTGCTGCTGCCTCTCGCTGTGAATCAGTAATGAAGGGGTAGGGAAGGAAGGGGAGGGAAGAGAAGGAGGTAGGTGAATGAGCATGCAGACTGTGTCTCGGGGGAGAATGCTGTAATAGGAAGCCAATGGCGAGCCGTTGGGCAGATGCACTTCCCCTCCCAGTCCACCTTCAATCAGTGTTAGGCTGACAGCTTATGCTGTTGAATCCTAAACCCACAGACAGATGAACTAGCTTCTCCCAACATGTGATGCTCACAGAAAAATCAGACAGCCTGCCGGCTGAAAGACTGACCTTTACTCACGCCTGCTTTCTAATAACGATGGATACCAGTCTGATTTTATACCACATATTTAAAGTGGGAGGCTCCAAACCTTCTTAGATCACTGAAAATTCTAACAGAAGACAGGTTTAGGGGAAGATGACAAAGTATGGACAGAAGAGCAAGGACCAAGCAGCCAAGAAACGACACACCCTCAAGTTGAAGTGTTTATGCAGTAATGACTTTTTGCAGTGCTAGGATATGGAAAAGTAACAGCATTCTGGGAAGGCTAGCTGCAACTAAAAGAAAGATTTTTTTTTTAATTATGTTTTTTTTAATTGAGGTATAGTTGATGTAAAATATAAGTTTCAGGTGTACAACACAGTGAAAATGAAGATTTTTATAACTATACAATATGATAAAGCATAAAAACCTACATTATAATGAAAGCATACCTTTAAGGAACTATTAAAGTTGAGATTCTCAAAGTAGAAATAACTTTCCTAACCTAAAGACTTCGATAAACACTCAGTTAATAGTCTAAACATTGTTTTGATATCTTCTGGTCTAGTCCTGACTTGTAGTGAGATAAGGGAGAGTTATCCATAGTTTAAAATTTTACAAACTTAGTATTGCAGTTTTACATTAATTTCCTTGGTGTGAATGATCGGTTGTCACAAAATCAAGGCAAAAGGACAAGATCCCACTCAGTGTAGTTTCTTAACTTTATCCTAACAATTAACTAACACATACCCAGAATCTTGGTGCTAAATCTCGCGAGTTGGTCATGAATACCAGACCAGTTTCTCCATACAAAACTGTAGCAGGGTACAGCGTAATGGGGCTAGGAGAGCCAGAGCAAGTTCCTTCTCAGTCTTAGTTTCTTAATCTGACAAGTAAGAGTTACAGATCTCATTTATTGACATAAATCATGATCATCTCTGTGATAGTGATTACTAAAATACATTAATTACAGAACTGAAGATTAAGGGAAATGTTGCCTTCTTTAACAGAATATTGTTTGGTTTCTTTTTCCAAAACTTCAGAAGAACATTATTTGGTTAAACATTTAAAGTGTTAATTAACAAAATACCTTAAATAAGATATGTATATATTGCTGTCAAGCCTTCTATTTCTTCCAAAAATTATTTCTCAAAAAATATACAGATTACAATGTAAAATTATCAAAGCTTTTAGAAAAAAAAAAAAAATATATATATATATATATTTCAGATCGCTAAGGATTTGGAGAAAATGTCTGATAGGTTACCCAGGATGGCAGTTGGTTCAGCCAGAAGGGGAAAGAAGGAAGAGGTTCTGGGCTTCTCATATCCCTAACTACCCCCCACCAAAACAAACACACCCCCACCCCCACACATAAGAAACAGCTCCATTTTTATCTTCTTTACATAGAGGAGTACTGTATGAGCTTTTGTTTGAAAAGACTGCATTACTGTGTGAAGAGCACTGCCTTAGTAGCTTCACATTTAAGAGCAAGGGGATATTTTGACTTGAACAAGAAGGAAGAATTCAGTGACTCCTTAGCTTAGAGGATTTTTTTTAATTATCGACTTTTTTTTTTAAAGGATAGGGGAGTTGCTCCCATGTATGTGACTTGGTCTCAAAGAACACTAGCAGAAGCATTAGTTTACATTTATATAAACCAGAAACAAAAAATGTATTGTCCAAAAGAACTCTGGTAAAAAAGAAGTAAAAAAGCAATCAAAAGACTTTGGAACTCTAGGGTTTGGCTTTGGTGCACACAAAAGAAGTTAAAATTATATGTACTAAATATTAAGTGTAATAATTAAAATATGATATTTTAACAAGCAAACCAGGTTACACTTTAAAAATGTAGGTACATTTAACAGGATGCTGTGTAAAAGGCACTACAAACAGGTGGTAATATGTTTCAGTTCTCCCAGTCTCTCCATCATTCTTTCCCGAATGTACCTATTATTCTTGAAGAGAGAAAGGTACACTCAGCCTGGGGCTCTGGGTGACTCCTGCTGGGATGGCAGAAGTATTTATAGCGGGTCAGGTCTCGGGTCCAGGGCACACCTCCTTCAATCAGGCTGAGGAACTGGGGTCACACTGGGGCCCTACCGAAGGCACAGGGGATTAGAGGAAGAAGCAGGAGGACATGGGGACAGGTCTAGCTGACTCCTACCAGCCCCTGAAGCAAGATCCTGAGCCAGAAGGTGCAGAACTGCCAACAGTGGTGGGTGGAGAAAGTGGAGCTGCTGACATCCTGGTCGGAACTAGGTCCTAGGGCTTCATTCCCGGACAGGCCAGTAGAGAGTGAGGCTGAAGATGAGTGACCACAACACTGCCATGGACCCAGAACACGGCAAAGTTGGCGGAAAGGGCAAAGGCGGTGATTTCAAATGCCGGGTGGGAAGATGTGGTACAGAAGGCCCACCAGGCCTGGCAGGTGTCCGCTGTCTGCCAATGACCTCACTGTTTTCAAGTTGGTTGCCCCTTAAGAATAGGCTGTTGATCAGTATCAGGTAAAGTATCACTTGGTAAAAAGAAAGAATGTAACTAGTGATTTCTGCAGCTTAGAAGAGTGAGTAATCTCAGTACCATTTCCCCTTATGCCTCCCCAACTCCCCAAGTAAATTATTTATCGCTCACCAGATTTAGCAATAAATAACAGTAAACTTTTGAAACACAAATTTTTGAGTTATATAGTAGGCCAAAAATGAAACTAATGGTAGAAAAGAAACTCTTCTGCATTAACCAGTTAATAATACATGATTTCTCATATTTCCTTACACTAGGAGATTTTTTAGAAAATTCTGTAAAGTAAGTTCAACAGCAAACTGAAAATAATATGGGAAATGTGGACAAGTCATCCTATGAGACCCAGTGAGAGAGAGGTAGAGAGGGCCAGGCAGTGGTCCCAAAGCCATCATCTAAAGAGCAGCAACCTCATGCTGGAGCGCTCGAAGCAGGCGCATGGTGGTGCCGTCCTAATTAGAGCTCTGGGCTTGAGTGTGCTTCCTGAGCCACTCCACTGACTGTGGCCATGTGCAGGACATAAATAGATTTCCATTGTAAAATGAAAAGCATACTTGACTTAATTTATGGAACTGTAATTAAGAACGCTGAGTGCATAGTTACTTCACGAGTTCAGTTCAGTTCAGTTGCTCAGTTGTGTCCGACTCTTTGCGACCCCATGAATCGCAGTACGCCAGGCCTCCCTGTCCATCACCAACTCCCGGAGTTCACTCAGACTCACGTCCATTGAGTCCGTGATGCCATCCAGCCATCTCATCCTCGTCGTCCCCTTCTCCTCCTGCCCCCAATCCCTCCCAGCATCAGAGTCTTTTCCAAAGAGTCAATTCTTCTCATCAGGTGGCCAAAGTACTGGAGTTTCAGCTTTAGCATCATTCCCTCCAAAGAAATTCCAGGGTTGATCTCCTTCAGAATGGACTGGTTGGATCTCCTTCCAGTCCAAGGGACTCTCAAGAGTCTTCTCCAACACCACAGTTCAAAAGCATCAATTCTTCGGCTCTCAGCTTTCTTCACAGTCCAACTCTCACATCCATACATGACCACTGGAAAAAACATAGCCTTGACTAGATGGACCTTTGTTGGCAAGTAATGTCTTTGTTTTTAGGTTACAAAGGTGAAAAAAGGAAAACACTTCTCAATCTGCAGGAGCTTCACATCAGGGAGGCATTCAAACACAAAGGTAAAGCAGGGTGTGGACACTGTTAGAGCAGGAGGAACACACTGTGTGTTGTGATCTAGTCATGTCTCCATTGTCTGCAACAGATGCAGACAGAAGTGGGTTTAGACTAGTGGGATTGGCCTGGATCCAAATATAAGAGTAATGAGAATTAAACAGATTTCTAAGAGCAAAGCAGGGCATTGCTTAGAAATATCATCCTTTAGTCACATTTACTAACTGAATGACACGAGTGAGGTACTTAACACTCTGGGCATCTGTGAAAAGGTAGTATCACCTACCTAGTCAAGTCACTCTGAAAATTTAATAAGCTGATGTATAGAAAGAAATTATCTCCTAGTGCCTAACACAGGATGGGCACCAGATAACCCTAGAATTTCTTTCATTCTTTCTAGAAAGTCAAGAAAAGAGGAGAGCAAGTGTAAAATGCATCATCTTCATCTGGGTTAGAGTCTAGAAAGACAAAAAACATAGCCTGGATGTTTTAACAGAGAGTTACCCAAATATCGACAAAAGATGCTCCTGTAAGACCAACTGCCTCTTTAGTTGAGATTTAGACGGTGAATAGTAAGTAGCGAAAGGATCCATGCTCTTCTCAGCTAGGACAGGTAAAACTTCAAAATTCAATTCTCTATTTCTGTTTTGTCTTCTAGACTACTTTTAAAAAGCTGAGGCCTCAACAGTTTGGCAAATTCTTAAGATCCAACAAGAATGGATACTACCCACTCCAGTATTCTTGCCTGGAGAATTCCATGAACAGAGGAGACTGGTGGTCTATAGTCCATGGAGTTGGGAAGAGTCAGACACGACTGAGTGACTAACACTTTCACGTTTTTGTTTTTGTAAAAGATCCAACAAAAATAAATAAATAATATCGAGTAGTATGGTATCTTGGAACTGTAAAAAATCCACAACTCACTCTGCCATTCAATCTTGGTTCTGCTTAGCACTGTTCCTTGTGCTTCTGGAGGTAGAAAGAACATCAGAGGCTGCTTCTGTCTTTATGGATTATTCAGGCTACTTGAAGAAAAGGCTAAAATGAAATGTAATGAGACCAAGTATACAACTTGGATCACAGGGAAATGAGTCTCTTTATCTTGTAGCTGGGACTCACACACTGAGAAATTAAGAGTTCAAAATAAGAAAATACATAATTAGCTACTATCATGGCTTGTGTGGGTACTTCAGCTTACAAGATTATTGGAACTCAAAGAATAAAAAGGTTCTTTGTAAAATATTACAGACTTACCTAGTTTTCTAGGAATGTTTAGATTCTTGTGACACTTTAAGCATAGCTATCTTAAAGGAGTTCTTTTGTTTTGTTTTACTTTTTTAGAAGAGAGAATTTTTCCCCACCAAAAGCAATTCAATAACATTCTGAATAGTCATGGCAGTATCACTATTACCTTGTTACCTACTCTTGTGATCAGATTTAAGAGTAATCATAATTTATTAATGTAAGAACTTCTACAGTCTCTTTTGGAGTTGGTCATTTTGCTCTGTTTCCTTATCGTTGTTGGCAGTTAGCTCAAAAGACTGCCTATTTGTATTACTGGACCTTTATATTTGTTTAAAAAGGGCTACTTATGGTAAGTGAGAGAGCTGAAACTTCCAGGCACTCAGTTGGATCATGTATTTTATAATAATACAGGATACAGGATTTTTTTTCATGCGATGTTAGTGAAAATATCTAAACACAGTCAGTTTCCTTTTCTTCAAGCTAATTATCCTTGTTGATAACTGGGTCTCCTATGAGCTGGTTTCTGGACCATTCTAGACTGCTCACAGTCCTACCTCCTGCTCCAAGGAGATGATTTTGTTGGACAGTGTATCTCAATAAAGTATTGCCCACACTAATATACTTCATAACTCTAGAATCATGAAATAATGATTTTATGATTAACAGAATCATAAAATAATGCAATGTTTTTAGACCCTAGAAACATCAAAGTCAACACACACATTTGTCCTACTGATGAAAAGACTGAGGTGGCAGGTAAGTGACTTGCTCACAATCATAAAACATGCCTGAAGGCGAGCCAGGAGGCCAGAGCCCCACTGCACTGCAGAGATCCTAGCATTTCCTGCTCTGTAACTTGCTCTCTTTTGGTAATGGAGCCCATTAAAAAAAAAAAAAAAAAAACACCTCTCAGAAGGAAGACTGTGCTCCACCATTTTAATGGAACTGGTCTGAAGCCTGGTCCTGCCATCTGATATGAATGAACCTAAGAGACTTAAATTTGAGTTGAGAGGAGGCTTCCAGAAGTCCGCCTTGATAATAGACACTTCTAAACACACACACTTATGATAATAAAGCACATATGCCTTCTAGTTTTAGACTGAGAAGCACTCTCTCCTTCAATCATACAGAGAAGCTACACCCTTGGCCGCGAGGCCACAGTGTCTACATCAAAGCAGCTTTTTTGAAGCCACGTTAGTGATGAGCTTGAAAATGGAAGCTAACTTGGTTCATTCACTCCCTCCTCTGGACAGTTTGTGTGAGGCTCATCTTTATTTTCAAATTGAAGCAGAGGCATAAATGGTAGCAGAGGTCTGTTTTTAATTATTTATTTAATTAATTAATAGGTTGGTACAAATGTAATTGTGGTTTTGGACCATGAAGTTTAAGTCATTATAATAACTAGGCTCAGACACATCTTTATTAATCAAAATAGATACCACTACAATCAACACATTTTTGTCAACAAGAAATAAGTTTGTTTATTCCTGTAATGTAAAAATGCATTCTTTGGGATTCCGTGAACTCCTGGAAAGCGTCTTCTGCCTCCTGCTGGTTGTGGAAGCCTTTGCCCTGTGAAGTTGTCAATATGCTTTGAGTCAGCAAGAGGTCAGGTGAATACGGTGGATGAGGCAAAGCTTCCTAGCTCAATCCGTTTATCTTTTGATAAACCAACCTCGTGTTGGTTGTGTGATATGCACTCGGGCGTTGTCACGGAGAAGAATTGGGCCTTTTCGTGGACCAACGCCAGCTGCAGACACTGTAGTGTTCAGTGCATCTCACTGATTTGCTGAGCGTTCTTCTCAGATGTCACGGTTTCGCCAGGATTCAGAAAGCTGAAGCGGATCCGATGGCAGCAGACCACCAAACATTGACCATGACCGTTTTTTGGTACAAGTTTGGCTTCAGGAGGAAATGGCAATCCACTCCAGGACTATTGCCTGGAAAACCCCATGGACAGAGGAGCCTGGCAGGCTGCAGTCTCTGGGATCGCAAAGAGTCGGACACGACTGAGCGACTTCACTTCCCTTCACTTGGCTTCAGGAAGTGCTTTGGAGCTGCTTCTCGGTTCAGCCACTAAGTTGGTCATCACTGGTTGTCGTACACAATCCACTTTTTGTCACACCTCTCAGTCTCATTGAGAAATGGTTCACTGTTGTTGTATAGATTAACAGAAGACAACAAAAACTATGATTTTTTTGATCTGTGGTCAGCTCATAAGGCACCCACTTATCAAGCTTTATTATCTTTTTAATTTGCTTCAAATGCTGAATGACAGCAGAATGGTTGATGCTGAGTTCTTTGGCAACTTCTTGTGTATTAATAGTTGTAAGAGGATTAGCTTCGATGATTGCTCTCAATTAATCATTGTCAACTTCTGATGGCTGGCTACTACGCTCCTCATCTTCAAGGCTCTCGTCTCCTTTGCAAAACTTCTTAAAGCATCACCGCACTATACATTCATTAGTAGTTTCTGGGCCAAATACATTGTTGATATTGCGAGTTGTCTCTGCTGCTTTATGACCCATTTTGAACTCAAATAAGAAAATCACTCAAATTTGCTTTTTGTCTAATATCATTTCTATAGTCTAAAATAAATATAAAACCCACAGCAAGTAATAAGTCATTAGCAAAAAAACATAAAGTGACAAATGCGTGTTAAAATGATGTATAACATAACCACATTTAGTTAAGAATGTACTTCAATATCAAATGGCAAATTTCAACAGTGTAGAAGCCATGATTTGGAGAAGGAAAGGCAACCCACTCCAGTGTTCTTGCCTGGAGGATCCCAGGGACGGGGGAGCCTGGTGGGCTGCCATCTCTGGGGTCGCACAGAGTTGGACACAACTGAAGCGACTTAGCAGTAGCAGCAGCAGAAGCCATGATTACTTTTGCACCAACCTAATGATTTATTTCTGGCTGCACTGGGTATTCGTTTCTGACGCAGGTTTTCTCTAGTTGTGGTAAGTGGCTGCAACTCTCTAGTTGTGGTGCGTGGGCTTCTCATTGCAGTGGCTTCTCTTATTGCAGAGCACCGACTCTGTGAGTGCAGGCCTCAGTAGTTGCCTCCTGTGGGCTCAGTAGTTGTGGCTCACGGCTTAGTTTCTCATGGTATGTGGGATCTTCCCAGACCAGGGATTCAATATGTGTCCCCTGCATCGGCAGGCAAGTTCTTAACCACTGGATCACCAGAGAAACTCCAAAGGTCTGTTTTTTATTTTAAATAGAGATTAAAATGATGACATATTGAATCTAGACTGTTCCTTGATGATCTCAAGCTAGACCAACATTTTACTTTTTTTCTGTGTTTTGTCATTGTTGTTGAAAATAATGAGGTGCTATATTCATCTTGATAAGTTGTGAATTGCCTCTTCCTCCTTCTCATGGTCCATCTCCAGTTTCTATTAAATTTTCTATCTCTGGAATCTTTGTGTTACATAGAATGCTAGGTGTAGTTTAACAGCTGTCACTGTGAAAAATAATATTTTCAGTGGAGGAGTTATATGGGTCAGCTCATGTATTAGCAAGTGAATTTGTTTCCACAAAATGAATATGTCAAGATGAAGACATTCAATTTTTTTTTTTTGAACAGCTAAGTCCATGTTCTGAAATCAAGATGCTAACAGAATATGCCAGTTCCCTCTTCCCTGCTTCCCATTCATGACTTCGAATGGATTCAGTAGAATTTCAAAAGTAGCAAGCTGGTGAGAGCGGAGGTGATTTTTTTTCCTTTACTTTGACTGAAGGTGACTGGCTTTCTCTTTACCTCCCTTGCGGTTCAGCCCTGTATACACTGAGTGTTGCCACAAGCTGTCTTGCAGGATGACGGTAACAAATGAACAAGTGTGTGAGGGTCTTTCCTGCTTGGTGGGCTCCTTCCCCTACCTCACACACATATTTGTTTCAAGCAAATCCTAACAAAACAACTTACACCTCACAAATTCTTGATAAACACTTAAGTGACTGAAAGTATAAATAATAACAGTTACCATTTATTTGGAGCCTATAACAGCCATGAGGTGGGCTTCACAGGTGGTGCTAGTGGTAAAGAACCTGCCTGTCAGAACAGGAGACATAAGAGATGCAGGTTCGGTCCTTGGGGTGGGAAGATCCCCTGAGGAGGGCATGGCAACCCACTCCGGCATTCCTGTTACAGAATTCCATGGACTGGCAGGCTACAAGTCCATAGAGTTGCACAGAGTTGGACAAGACTAAAGTGACTTGGCACACACTCAACAGCCATGAATTATGCCAAGACCTTACAGTATGTATTATTGCAATTAATCTTAACAACCAAGTACACCCATTTTGGGCTTCCCTGGTGGCTCTGAAGGTAAAGAATCCAGCTGCAATGTGGGAGACCTGCCTGGGTTTGATCCCTGAGTGGGGAAGATGCCCTGGAGGAGGGCATGGCAACCCTCTCCAGTATTCTTGCCTGGAGAATCCCCATGGACAGAGAAGCCTGGCAGACTACAGTCCATGGGGTCACAAAGAGTCGGACACAACTGAGCGACTAAGCACACACACACCCATTTTTACAAAGGAGGCATCTGAGCTTAAAAAAGAAGTAAAGTAACTTGCTCAAGACCATGTAGCTACTAAATGGCACCTGCAACTATAATTTACACATCTGATATATAAGTATTTTAAGTCTAGTTTGAGTTATTTGAAACAAAGGAGGTAGAGGCTAGATCCTAGAGGCTAGTCAAGTTAGTCCAATGGAAACTATAGAATTTTCGTAGTTATAGTCACATAGAGTGACCAATGTGTCATCTTAAATTTTTTCTTTATTTATTTCATTGGAGGTAAATTACTAACATGTCTTGGTTCTAAAAGATATGACAAAAATAAAAACTTATGTACACTGGACCCTGGTGATCTTACCCATACCTTTTTTTTTTTTTTTTTTTTTGACTACTGGACAACCCAATCCTGAGATCAGCCCTGTCTCCAAAGGTCCCAGTCTATCTATCTCTTCCTCCTGAACAATGCAGCCTCACATGCAAATTAATCCTGGCATGTCCAAGGTCACCATTTCTTCCCCAGTGCAGGTCCTCCTCTTACATTTCCCATCCTAGTGAACAGTATCCTCATCTACCCAATCACCCTAGCAGACACCTGGGGGTCATCCTAGAGTCCTCTTTTTAACTCCACTTCTCCCACTCAACCCATAGTTCAAGTCTGGTTGATTTAATCTCTTCATGATCTTTCAAAACTATCCTCTGTTCTTCATTCCCAAAACTTCTGATTTGAGTTCAGCTTTAGTATGACATGCTGGGACTTCTATAATCTGAGATACTCAAGTTACTTGAAGTCACCCTCCCTCTACACAGCAGTTAACTGCATACCTTAATATCTTTGTTCTTGCTCTCTCCTTTTCTTGAGCTGTGCTTCTCCTCTAGTTTCACTTACCTCTTCCTAATTTGTTAAAAGTCAACTCTTGTATTACCTCCAGCAGGAACCCTCCCTTGATCCTAGGGTTGGGGTGCATGGCCTTTCTGCTTGGTTTCTTTCCACCTCTGCTCTCTCTCTCTCATAACACTTGTAGTCTTATACTTTAATGAGCTGCTACCTTAAGTATCAAAATCAACACTTAGGGTCCTTCTCCCCTACTGAGACACTTAAAGATAGGTATTGTCTATTAGCCTTCTTTTTGTCCTAAAAACTTAATAGAGGCAATTACTTGAGACACAGTGACTATTCTATAACTATTTGTTGAAATGGTTCAGCATTTGAAATGGACAAAATATTATTATTCATGGGAGGGATAGATCAGCATTTCTCTGGATAGAGATATTGATGCTTTAATATTTCTGAGCCTTTAATTTCTTTTGGTTGTACCACATATCATGTGGGTCTTAGTTCCTTGACCAAGGATTGAACCCATGCCCACTGCATCTGAAGAGCAGAGTCTTAACCACTGGACCACCAGGAAGTCCATCTGAGCATTATAAAGGGTTATTCTCTCTTTCTAGAATGTTTTCCTCCATTATTTTTTCTTTAAAAATTATAACAATCCTGCAAACTGTTGTCACGGAGAAAACAAAAGCTGAGATATCAAAGAGACCTGGCTTTAAAACCATAATTTCAAGTCCACTTAGTTGCACGACTTTAGGAAAGTTAACCTCTTTGAGTCCCACTTTCCATAGTAATACTATGAAGTTGCTAATGTTTGTTTCTAGCTTGGTAAACTGGGATGTGGGTAAACACATTAATCAATAGGGAAAGTGCTGGGGACAAAGTATGGAGGATGAAATCGGCAGTGAGGAATATGTGGCAATCCATTGGAGATGTCCCACAGGCTATGGGAATAGAATATGGAGCCAATGGATGGGTTTAGGAATCACTGGTAGTCATATGCAAGATGAAACAAGGGAATAAATGAAGTAAATTACGGAACTATGGAAGTTATGAAGAGAATCTGCCTGCAATGCAGGAGACCCAGGTTCGATCCCTGGGTTGGGAAGATACCCTGGAGAAGGGAATGGCTACCCACTCCAGTATTCTGGCCTGGAGAATCCCATGGACAAGGAGCCTAGTGGGCTACAGTCCACGGAGTTGCAAAGAGTTGGACACGACTGAGCAACTAGCACACATGGAAATTATGAAGAACTGTTCTCACAGTATACTTGGATAGTCTTCTTAATCATCCCAGATGTACTTTAATAACTAATTGTATAATTATACTGTTAGGGAAATGATCAAGCCTACCAGACAGAAAAGTTCCATAGCTGCATTAGTTTCACTCACCAGTATGTTCCAGCACTCAGTAGAGTAACTGCCTATAGAAGGAGCTCAGGGAACACTTTACTGAGTTGATGAATGACTGAATCTCACATCACCTCAACAATGGATATTCTAATCATATGCTTTTGAAATCTGGTGACTAAAATAAACAGTAATGTGAGACTATAAGCTCCTAGTAAAAATGTCCTGAAGTGAGGGTAAAAACAAAAACCTTATAAGTTCCTACTGTTGGCCAGACCTTGTATCATCTGCTTCCACACATGACCTCACTTCATTCCCATAACATGTAGTACCATCACTGCTAAAACAAAGGATTTGCTCATGGTTTGAAAAATTAGTGTGCCCCATCTCTGCAACATCCTTGATTTCTCACTTCCCTTCTGGCTTTTGAACCCAATTTATTTGTAAGTCTTGTCAGCCCTATCCACAAAACTATCTGAAATCTGTCCTCTTTATCCATCTTAATTGTCACTACCTTGATCTAAGGCACCATCATTTCCTGACTGGGCTTGAAATAACATCTTAATTAGTCTCTTTGTTTCTGTTCTTGCCTCTTTTCAATCTACATTTCACACGCTAGAATTCCTCAATCAAAACAATGTCTTAAAACCATAAATAACATCAAATTTCTTCCTGATTAAAACTTACACTGGCTTCCCATGTTACTCAAATGCCAATGTATTTCTGTTCTTTACAGGTCTCTAATGATTCAGCCCCTGCCTAAATCTCTGACCACAACTCCATCCTCTTTACATCTTGCTCGCTCACTCACTGGGCTCCGGTCACACTAGCCTCCTTTCTGTTTCGAACATACAAAGTTTTTCCTGCCTCAGGGCCTTTGCAAATGCTGTTGCCTCCAATTTACATATGGTTGGTTCCACAGCAACATTTGACTCAAACGTTATTTTGCTCCTAGAGGACTTTTCTTACCAGATTATCTAATGGCAGGTAGTAGTAACACTTAGATTCCTCTGTATTATTTCTTTCATGACATTTATTACTATTTGAAATTGCTTATTCCTCTCTTATGTATTATCTTTCTCTGCAACTAGAAAGTGCCATGGCAAAGCTCACAGGGGAAAAGAGGGAGAGCTTTTAAATTATCTTGATTGACAAGTATTAGAAAAATATAACCATAAAATAAGGTTCTTGTCTTAGCTTCTTTCATTCATTCACTCATTTTTACTTTAGAAGATTACTATTTTACAGGGTCTTTTGAATCTCTCTCTTCTTTAGCAACCAGTAGTCAATGAAAGTGACTCTTTGACATTTATAAATTTAAAATTTATTGCTTCAGCACTCTGAGAGACCCCATGAGGCCACAACATAGTACCTTATGCATTTGCTAAGAAATGAATTTAGTTACTCCCATGTAGCAGATGGTGAGTAACCTTAGCTTATAGTCTCATTCTTCTCAGTTACTATATGTTCTCAGGACAAGATAGTTACTTTATCTCAATTTTATTAATAAACTGAATTAAAAAACATAGAGGTATTTTAAAAGTTAGGAAATTTAAGAGCATCTTTAATGTATCCTTTATGAATGTCAGGTTGTTTTTTTTCCCCAAAACCTATGTCTATACACATTAAAGAAAGAGATGATAGATACTCCAACTAAATTGGTCTACCTGGTTAACTACAGCAATACCATGATTAATAACAAATGTTATGCCTCCAAAAAGCCTACTATTAATCTATAACCATCATCAAGACTGGCCACAGAAAAATGCAGAAACCATTTTAGACATGCAAATAGCTGAGTCACTGTGGTTTTTTGTAAAGGAGAGATTTCTATATTTAAAAACAAAGATATCATAATGGTTTTTAAAGTGTCCTGCAAGCTGTGGATAATATATGCTATATAACTGTTGACTACTTTAGGAACAAGAAGGAAGTTGAACACAAAACAATCAGAAGTAGCCCTTAAGCCCAGTGGAGATAGAAAGGAATAAATGAACCCAAGGGCAAGGGATGAGAGAGGGAATATTCCATTCTCTGTGTGTATGCCATGGTCTCAGAGTTGTGCTAGGTACTGGACAGACGACCAAACTAGCACATAATGTGTTCTCTACCCTCAGTGGCATCATGGACTTTATGGCAGAGATCTTACCTCATGAGTGAGACAATTAGGATGTCCACCGGCAGTGTGTGGTAACACGCCCAGTGGGTACAGTTGAGGCAGTAGGTACATCTGAGGCTAGATGATGATGAAAATGAAATGCTAGAGAATGTGCTTATAGCAGACAACAGATAGGTGAAGATACAGTGAAGACAATTTTTAGAACAACTAATCTGGTAGCCAAGGGCAAGAGAGTTTAAGAGAGGAAGACATCTAAGGCAGACAAGTTATAAAGCTCTTGCAGAATGCCAAATGTGAGAAAATGAGAGCCTGGACTGGTGTGGTTGTCATGGAAACAGAGCCATGCTTGAATATGAGAAGCATCATGAAGAAAAAACAGCTCTTCGTTATCTTTGTGTAACTTTCCAAATACATGTAGCTTATTATGTCCTCCTTTATATAACTTGCTGATACAAAACTGTCAGAGAAAATATTCTTTACCAAGTCAGGGGAAAAAGCACACGACAGAGAAAACACCCATGATATATGAACACTGTGTCTCTCTTAAAAGTTGCTGACTTTGAGGTACAAAGTTGGTTAAAAGATCAATTGGTTTGGTCACTTTCTCAGAAAGTCTGATTATTAATGGAGTTCAAACCACAATATATTAAGCTGAACTAAGCAGAAGCTGATCCAGTAGCACTATTCAATTGTCTAGGGACACGCTGGTTATCACTAAATGAGCAGTGTGAGAATGTAAGGTCTAGTAAGTAAGCTGCCTTCTCTACAAAAACAAAGAACACTTCATACACAGCTCCTTTCCTTCACATTGAAGAATAAAGAGACAAGGAAGTTTCTGAAGGGATGATAAACAGAGGGAGGGAAAGCAGAGACTAGCACTGTCTTAACATCTTGCCTAGTCCCCTGAGGGCATCTGGAAGACACTGCGCAGTTTGCCACTTCCTTCCCATCTCCATCGCTCCAGCCTTGGTTAAAGAAGCCTTCATTATTTCTCCTCTGAACCATGTTCTAATTAAGTCTCCATATTTATTACCAATCTCTTCACATTTCAGTCTCTCTGTCTCCAAACTTATCTTCCAAACGTCCTATCCAACTCTATACCTGTTTAAGGGTACCGCCTGGCCCACAGGTTCAAAGGTTAGCACACAACCCTAACCATAAGACATCTTTTAGAGAGTCTAGACCTAGTCTACCATTCCAGTTACATCTGTTACCTTAACACCATGTTCAACGTTCTCATGAAGGTTCTTCTCAAATGTATTACACATCATGATGTTTCTGTTCCTTACATATGCAGTCTCTTTACTTAAAATATCACTCCTTGTCTTCTCTCACTAATCTCTCCAAACTCAAATGCCACTTTCCCTTTCAAGTTATCTTTGTCATTACCTCCCTCCTCCTTTGAATCCTGTCCCATTTGTTCAGACCATATCTGTACACTTGTCTGTCTCCTCTGCTTCCCCTGGAGATTGACTACAACATACTCAGCATTGCGTCTTCACTACCCAACAACTCTTAGTCACTGTGGCCACAGATCATTTAAGTAAATGTTGAGGAAATGAATGAATGACTGAATCTCAAATGAAGAAGTGAGCTATGAATACGTTAAAATATATGAGCTTAATTTTTAAAGACATGTGTTAAACTAGAGGATGGTAAGTATGTATCTCTTTTACTGAACCTCTGTATTTGTAAGACATTGCTGCATACTAAATTCCTTCAGTCCTATCCAACTCTGTGACAACATGGACTGCAGCCCTCCAGGCTCCTCTGTCCATGGGATTCTCCAGGCAAGAATACTCGAGTGGATTGCCATTTCCTTCTCCATTGTAAGACATTAAAATTTGTCAAAATGAAAGCAGGATTTCTAAAAGAAGAATTTAAGGATTTCTAAAAGAAGAGAGGAGAATACATAATAAAACCGTGTAAATACCATAAGAAAATAAATAAAACTCAGTATACTTAGCACTATGCTCATGCTTATTTGGTAGTTTCTTCAGAAACAAGCTTAATTGGGGGAGGGTGGGGGCTCAGTCATCAGGCTGACTAGTTCCCTGGAGGTACATCAACGAATCTACATACTTTGCAGGATGGACACAAACGAAGTCCAGAAGTTATGTTTTTGCTTGAATTTTAATGTGCAAAATATATTGGGAAAGGGCATGTTAAATAAAACAATTGAAATAAATTTATTGGTAGCTTCTTTCAAGGCTCATCCTTTAAAATGGAGTTGGTTCACCCAGTCAAATGTTTGGAGATTATGTAGAAGCCTAGTAGGAGATCAACACCCACTCTGCTCCCCAATCCTCTCCTTCTCCTCCATCCATCTCTGGGCTGCCTTCCTTTACATGTGTTTCAATTAGCATCCCAGCAGGTCTGTCTACTTTTGGCTTTGTACCCAGGTTCCTAGAACTCACTTTAGGCCAGCCTTACCTGATGGCCCAAGCTTGTTTCAGTTACCCCCTTCAGTTCATCTGCGCAACCCGCTACCGTTCTAGTATAATAATACCACCTCTGGGTAGATGACACCCCCACTACCAATCCCACACCTGCTGGGGCCAGCCTCTCCCACTTCCTACCACAACTTATCACAAGAGGAGAAATCTCAAATTGGTGACATTGAGGTGATGTCAAAGAAAGAAAAGAAATCTCAGATAAGGTAAATACAATAAGTGGACCAAGAGCACTAAAGTGAAAGAAGAACAGAATAAAAGTAGTCAAAATCTATATTTGCTCAAAAAAAAAAAAAGAGAAAAATACTAAAGATGCAAAGATATGCACTCTCCTCTCAATTATCAACAGAGAATGATGGCACCAATTTCAAACTGAGGATTAACATACATTTGAATGTGAATTGTAATTCTACTTGAATAGCTCACTTATTAGGAAAAACCTTAGTTTAATGATTGAAGTCATTTAGTGAAGAGCTAACTCAGAAAGCACTAGGAAAGCATTTAGATTTCTTATCTGATATTCCCAAACGTCCCACTCCCATCTAGAATACCCACAAAAAGTGTAATTCTGCCCATGATGCAAAGTGCCACCAACACAGACATGCGGAGCTCACCCAGGGAACAGTAACAAATGAACAAGCTCATTTCAAAGAGCTCCCCTCAAGTTCTTTAAAGGCAGTTAAGTGAAGCAGGTATTTAAAAGCACTTATTTTAGCAAATGCCAACTAAAAATTGTTGCCTGCTGTCTGATTCTACAAGAATGAAGTCACTAGCCACTGCAGTCACTGACCTTCAACACACCTTGAAAGGAGTTCAGGGTGGAGACGGGGATGCAGCACTCTGTGCTCTGGGGAAAACTGACAGAACAGGCCTTCAGATGGTTAGATTATTATCAGGAGATTTCATGAGATAGATTTCTTGCATCCTTTCATATGTAGAAAAGCACTAAAATCATTAACAGACACAGCTGTTCCTCGTGACTAGCAGTAACCTTCCTGGGACTAGCAGTAAACTTCTGCCAAAACTGTATTTGACTTCATGTACCCGCCTCTTCACCAAAATCGCATATGTACCGATCTCCTCCCTCACCTCTTCGGAGCAGTTTCTCAGAGCTATTGGAGAGACTGTATCCCAGGCTACAGTTCTCATTTTGCCCTAAATAAAGCTTAATTCACAACCCTTATATTGTGCTTTTTCCCCCTCAGTGGACATAAGTAGGCTGTAATGCACCAGTATTTCTTAAGTTATTTCTATTTAGGATTGTAATGTAAGAATGGAGAAAGGTAAATGATAACAGAGGTCAGAGGTGAGCCTGACCTGCAAAACATGTAGATCTACAAAGAGTAAAAGGCTATGCTCAGACAGAAAGCAGACAAGTCCAAGGAGCATGAGGCTAACCTGAGTCTACTTCTGTTTAGCCAGAGTAGAGACAGGTAATGAGAACCACCCATGTGAAGAGTGTAAAAGCTTTTTAGGAATGGACTAAGGTATCTGAACTCCATTTTCAATCTTTAGGAGTCAGTGAAGTCCTATTAAATACAGGAAAAAAGAATGTAAACAGTGTCTGAGCCCTGCACTTGACACTAGTAAAGTTAATTGAGGGAAATTTTAATCAGTGTGTAATTATTTAAATTAAAAGTATTTAATTTGGGAAACATGAGACTTTTGTATTCAAAATAAAGGACTTTTTAACAATATAGTCTATGTGAAAAGATTTGTATTTTACTGGATAAACAATCAACAAATATTAAATAAAAGAAGCAAGGGTTAGTGTGGTTTCCTTCTCTCCAATGTAACACTTGAAAACAAAGCATAGATCTTTAGGGGAAAAACAAAACTACTTCAAATATTGCTTTTGAGGAGGTGCAATCTACTTAAATACAACAACTGCAAAAAGGATGAGGTAAACCCTGTGGCCCTTTGTTGCTCTGTGCATCAATTCTGGAATGAGAATGCTTACTGAACATGCGGAAACTCAGGTGCTGCTCTGGGGGATAAAAAGTAAGCTTCAAACCATCTCTAAGAAATAAACAGTCTAACTAGAAAATGCAGAACAGCTACATATGAAATAGCTAAATAAAACACAAGAGTGATGATGCATTTTGTAATTGCAGTAGACGCACATTTCATGCAGAAAGAGTCAGGAACCATTCTTTAAACGGGGCAGGACTTAAGCTAGAACATAGGGGCTAGGAAGGCTCTGTATAAACAGCAAAAGGGACACAATACGTGAAATTAAGGTGGTTTCAGGACACAGTGCTAGAGTTTAGCTCAAAGACTTTCAATGAAAGAATAACAATCAGGGACAAGACAGATGTGCAGGTCATTATCTATGTAAATGGCGCCCCCTGAGGTTGTGTGTACATAGTTGCCTTACCCACACATGAATAATGATCAGGACAGGGGTCAGATGGGGTGGGAGGGAGGTTTAACAGAGAAGGGACTTATGTGTACCTATGAATGACTCATGTTGATGTATGGCAGAAATCAACACAATATTGTAAAGCAATTATCCTCCAATCAAAAATAAAAATTTAAACAATAGTGATAAAGATAATAATGAAAAAGAAATGTCAAGGGACTCTGAAAACATTATACAAGGTGGCTCAAGATTTAAAACTGGAACTTAAGCTAGGAAAAATTTAGAAATTATCTTCTTTGGAAATTGAATTTATGCAATTCAAAAATTCAGAAGGCCCAAAGACAAATCTTTTGCAAAAGCTGAGGAAAAAGAAGAAGCCATCAAAGAAGTGAGCAGAGAAGTAACGGTCCTGAAGAATGGTACCATCTCTGCAGAATGCCTTTTTTCTCCCGATCAGTCTAACTAGAGAGTTATGACTAAGTGGGAACTAAACAATGAAATCTTCTGATCATGTATTCAACCAGCTGCTTTTCTGAGCAGCTTCTCCATCTTAAGACACAAAACTGCATGCACATGTGCTCAATTGTGTCTGACTCTTTGCAACCCCTATAGCCTGCGAGGCTCCTCTGTCCATGGGATTTTCCAGGTAAGAATATCGGAGTGGGTTCGCATTCTCACCTCAGGGGATCTTACTCATCCAGGGATCGAACTTGCGTCTCCTGTGTTTCCTGCACTGGCAGGCAGTTTCTTTACCACTAAGCCACCAGGGAAGCCCATGTTGGAATCCAGTACCCATGTGTACATGCATCAATTTCTACAGTTACTAAAAATTTCAAGTTTCAAAATTAAATGTATTACGTAAAAAGTACTCCTTAATAGATATAGGGCTATTCAGGTGATTGCTTTCTTCTTCAATGAGCTTTGGCAGTTTGTATGTTTTGAGGAATTTGTCCATTCAATCAAACTGTCAAATTTACTGTCATAAAGTAGTTCATAATCTTTTACTGTCCTTTTTAATGTTTGTAAAATCTGCAGTGACATCATCTTTCTCATTTCTGTTCTTGGTAATTTTGTCTTCTCTAGTTGTTTTCCCTGGTCAGTCTGCTGAGAAGTCTTTATTAGGTGCATAAACGTTTATCATCTTGACACGTGTTCTGTTTGTTTGACCTACTCTTTTCCCCTTTTCTTTTCCTGCTTTTTATTTATTTTGTCTGCACTGGGTCTTCATTGCAGCATGTGGACTGTAGAGTGCAAGGGCTCAGTAGTTGTGGTGTCGGACTTGGTTGCCACAGAGCACACGGGATCTTAGTTTCCCGATTAGGGATTGATTCCAGTGCAAGGCAGATTCTTAACCACTGGACCACCAGGGAAGTCCTCCTGTTTCTTTTAGATTTTTTTGGTTCTATTTCATTTCTTTCATTGGCTTACTAGTTGTAATTCTTTGTTTTGTTATATTAGTAGGGTTTCCCTCGTGGCTCAGCTGGTAAAGAATCTACCCACAATGCAGGAGACATGGGTTTGATCCCTGGGTTGGGAAGATCCTCTGGAGAAGGGAACGGTTACCCACTCCAGTGGGTAATTCTGGCCTAGAGAATTCCATGGACTATCCAATGGGGTCACAAAGAGTCAGACACAACTGAACAGCTTTCACTTCACTTAGGATTTCTTTAACTTATGATATTGTACACTTCACATACAGTATACATGCTGTTCCCTCCTGGCTTTTATTCTATTCCAGGTAGCCCATGCTTTCTGCAAGTTCACTTATAGCACTTCACTTTTATGAAAGACTCACATTAGCATCTGTTTTCACTAACTAAAGAAACCCAAAGAAGACTTTCAATTAAAAAAAAAAAGTCAAAAAGCACAACCAACATTAAGCATTTGTTTTGCAGCAAGCTGAGCAGTTCTGGAGGCAACACATACCCCAAGGAGAGAGAGTGGCATCACCAAAGCTCCTTATCTGGGAACTGGACTCAGCATCAAGTCACCAGAGCTCTGAACTGTGTCTGTGAGCATCTGCTTCATCTCAATTACGGCACAATACAGAGTTATTCCTTTTGTTTAAACAGTGAATTATATTTTAGAGATAATTAATCAGGAAAAGGTTTTACATATTCACTCCTCAGCCAAAGGACTTTCGTTAACATTTTCAGCAATTCGTATTTGCTAGTGATGAGTTCATTCAGGTTTAGTGTATCTGTAAAAGTATTTTGCCTCAGTTTTTTAAAAATAAGTTTCCCTTTCTTGTTTATACTTTAAAGATGCTGTTCTACTGTCTCACTGCTAGCATTGTTTCTAAAGAGAAATCTGTTGAATATTGATCTTTGTTCTTTTGTAGATATTATGTCTTTTTCTTTGGCAATTTAAAGATTTTCTTTTTATCACTGGTTTTGAGAATTTGATTATGACATGCCTTGGTGCATTTTTCTTCATGTTCCTTTTGCTTGGAATTTAACTGAACTTGAATGTGTGGATTTTATAGCTTCCATCAACTTTGGGAAAACATCAGGCATCATTCTTTCAAATGCTTTTCTGCCCCTTTTCCCTTGTTTCTTCTTCAGGGACCCCAATTACACACCCAGGAGGCTTTTGTAGTGTCTAACAATTCATTATTCCTTTCTTTTTAAAAATCCCATCTTCACTTTAAATTTTACATAGTTTCAACTGCTATGTCTTTAAGTTCATTAATTTTTTCTTCTATAATATCACATATACCATTAATCTCATTTACTATTTTTAATTCTATTAAACATAGTCATTTTTATCTCCTGAAATTCAATTTGGGTCTATTTACTAATATCTTCAATTTCTTTGCTTAACTTTTTGAACCTATGAAATAAAGTCATAATTACCATGTTAATGTCACTGCTAACTAAAACACCTGGGCACATCTTGATCAGTTGGTTTTTCTCTTCACTATGGATCAAATTCTGCTTTGGCCATATTCATAAAGGTGATTCTAAGACGTTATAAAGCAACATTTCACAACCATGGGTGATTTTGCTCCCTAGGGGACATTTGGTACTGTCTGGAGACATTTTGTCTTCACTGGTGAAGTGCTACCTGTCACTCTAGAGAAACTGGATGGAAAGTGGTCTATACACTGAATTGACCGAGTACAGTGATCTGATGCCTCAGAGTTGGAAACTCCAGCCTGTTCTCCCAACAGAAGGATACACAGGGTCTATATTTCTTCATAAGTATCTCTCATTAAGACTTCTCAGCCAAAATAAGGAGACAGGCAAGAGGCAAAGATCAAATGAAGGATGTTGCCTTCCCACCCAAACTTGTAGTTTTACAGCTGGTCTCCCTGAAACCATTATTAATGGGGTAAGAAGAGGATGGACCACTAAAAACAAACAAACAAATACTCCAAGACTTAAGAATTATGTTCAAAAGGAAGATTTGGGTTTTTATAGTTTACTCATAATGAACTGACTGGAAGCAAAAATCCTGAAGCCTACAAAAATACTGAGGAGATTAATTTCCAAAAGGCTGGCCTAAATAAAACCAGCTTATTTATTTGATCACTAAAACAACTCTCAAGCTTCCAAATCTCCACAAGAAGGAGGTCACCTCTGAAAACTGTACAATCCCCAAGGAGGGTGTACTCTCGAACACTAACTTAGACGTCGTCACAGAGGACAGTGGATAATGGCATGGCTGTTGGAGATAAGAACCAGTGGGCAGCCAGGAAGGCTTGTCTAACTGCTCGAGGAGGGAATCTTGGATGTTTCTGTGGACCACTGATTACAGTGTGTTTCCCATTTCTCCCTTTTCAAAATGAGAGTTTTTATTGCACTTAGACTTTTCCCTATCGTGTCTGCACACTGGATGTGAGATGAAAAAGATACCTTGTCACTGGACTGTGAGAAAACATCCCAGAGCTGACAGACAGGACTGTGCATCACCCAGGGACCCTTGTCTCTGAACAGATAAAGTAACTGAATGGAGGCCTTTGAATGTCTCGCTTGGGAGGGAGGGAGGGAGTGTCTACGTGTGGGGAAAAAGGTGATCACAGACACTGAATGGCCAAAGGGCCAGCAAACTATGATTGACTTTGTTAACTGTTCTCTGAAACATTTCCCCCTTCTTCCACAGACATAATTGCTTTAACAGGATACGTGACTGCTGCGGTACAGACTGTATTTCTTTGTTCCCTTGCAGCTCAGTGTGGCGTGGACAAACATTTTGTCATTGGAACATGAGCAAAAGTAATATATTCAAATTACTCATTATTTGCTTAAAATAAAAATTCTTGTTCTTCATTTGCTTAAAATTTCCCCCTCTCTCTGAATTGGAACTTGGATATGGCATTGATCTAGCTTTAACCATGTATATGAGGACAACATCCTAGGAGACAGCAGAGCTGTAACATTATCTAAGTCATCTACAGAGCTGGGTGCCTGCCTTTCTGGGCCAGTTTTTCTCTTTTTGGACGTCTAGTCAAGGCTATGGTTTTTCCTGTGGTCATGTATGGATGTGAGAGTTGGACTGTGAAGAAGGCTGAGCGCAGAAGAATTGATGCTTTTGAACTGTGGTGTTGGAGAAGACTCTTGAGAGTCCCTTGGACTGCAAGGAGATCCAACCAGTCCATTCTGAAGGAGATCAACCCTGGGATTTCTTTGGAAGGAATGATGCTAAAACTGAAGCTCCAGTACTTTGGGCACCTTANTGAGATGTGTATAAGAGACAGCTCATTGGAAAAGACCCTGATGCTGGGAGGGATTGGGGGCAGGAGGAGAAGGGGACGACCGAGGATGAGATGGCTGGATGGCATCACAGACTCAATGGACGTGAGTCTGAGTGAACTCCGGGAGTTGGTGATGGACAGGGAGGCCTGGCGTACTGCGATTCATGGGGTCGCAAAGAGTCGGACACGACTGCGCGACTGAACTGAACTGAACGTATGTGTGAGAGAAAAAAACTATCTTATTTAAACCACCATATTTTTCATGGTTTCTTGTTCATGTGCTCTTCTGCTTTCTAAATAGCAGCTTAGCCTACACCCTAATTAATCAAAGTTACCTAGGCTACAAGTAACTGATTTTGTTATAAATTCATTTGGCTATGCCAAACCCAGATTTCCTTAGTCAAAGGAAAACAGCAAAGGAGAAAAAAGACCAAGACTATGAAGTTTTTGGTGATTGTATTTCCAGTAAAGAGAGTATATTTTAACCTTTTCTCAACCTGCATAAACCAAGTATCAAATTTTTATGTGCTTCAGTTGAATCTCCTCTGACTGATTCTCCTATTGTGATAATATCTATCGATTTCCACAGTGAGTCATCAACCCTGTCAGCACCTTAATGAACAAAATTAGTTTATTTCATGCTGAAAAGCAATGCCAGCAACTCTTGCAGATAAAAAGGGTCATAAAAACTTATTGGGCAGTGACATCCTCTCAAGAAATTTCTTGATAGTATCTCCCTATGACCAGCCCACAAACAATGATTGGTCAGAGTGAACGGAGTTTGAGTAGGGCATTAAACAGCATTCAGGGATGACTCTATACATCTTAATGGCCATGAAAGAAGAAATGGATAGGCTAAGTTTAGGAATTAAATATTATTCTAGCCAGTCAACAGCAGAGAATATTTTAATTTCATGACCATTCTTCTTCTTTTTTTAAAAAAAATTTATTTATATGTCTGTGCTGGATCTTTGTTGTGGCATGCAAGCTCTCTAGTTGCGCTAGAGGCTTAGCTGCAGCATGTGGGACCTCAGTCCCCCAACCAGGAATCAAACCCGCATCCCTTACACTGGAAGATGGATTCTTAACCACTCAACAACCAAGGAAGCCCTCATGATCATTTCTTGATAGCTAGTTGGTTTTCATTAGCCTAAATTCAATTATTTGTTGTCATAACAATTGCTCCTAGTTTCCCTGGCTCTGTTTCTGTCCTATTCAACCAGTGACATTTCAAAATTGGGATGACTATCTTTAAACATGCAGTTGAAGGATTTCAAAACACACTACCCCAAAACACGGCATCTTGTAATGCTGAATACTTTAAGCTGAAGGAGTCTCAGAAAGTGGCCTTTTCCCACCCTCCCCCATCTTTCTCCTCTGAAGCAGATCATAACAACCTCATGTGAGAGGTATCCTTCTACACCTGGAAGGAAAAACAACCTTATCTCCCAGAGGGAAAGATGCTGCAAAGAATTCAGACAAACAGGTCTTATAATATTTTTCTCAGTTAATCATACTTCTTCATAACTGTTCACTTTTCATGAAACCTAGCATGAAAACACTCAAGTTTAACTGGTTCTTCAGGTCTTCACTTTCTTTTGAAGGCTCCTATGTCATGTAAAACATATTAAATAAATTTGTAAGCTTTCTTCTGGTAATCTGTCTTTCTCAATTTAGTATTCAGATCCAGGCATGGATTCTATGAGGGTCGAGGAAAACTCTTCCACCCCTACTTAGTCTTCAAACAATACGGATAGAAAACTTTTTCACTCATGGTACAATGTCAACATAGATTTGAGAAATGGAAGTTGATTTTACTACAGTTTAAGAATCCTCTGCTATGCACTGTGAAAAACCATGGAATCTGGGGTGGGAGCTCTGGGATTGAGTATCAAATGGGAGTGATAATCTCTTCTTCACAGGGTAACTGTAAAATACCTACACATCTATAGTTTAATGATTAAGAATTAATTCAATAGTTTAAGACAGGCCCAGTTCTGAGGCTGGTGTGTCATTCACCTAAAGGATAACTTGAGCCAAGTTATTCAATTTCTCAAAGCCTTTGTTTCCGCATCTGTAAGTGAGGATATGGACTCAACAATCTTTGTAAGATCACTATTGAAATGAAAGGTTATACATTATGATAAGTGAAATAAGCCAGTTACAAGAAGACATATACTATATAATTCTACTTATATAGGGTAACTAAAGTAGCCACATTCGTAGAGGAACAGTAGAATGGTGGCTGCTAGCTGACTGGGGCAGGGAGAAATAGGAAGTAATTATTTAATGGGCTCAGAGTTACAACTTGGGAACATGAGAAAGCTCTGGAAATGGACAGTAATGACGACTGCACAACAGTGTAAATACATGAACGTCACTGAACTACATGCTGACAAACAGTACAAGTGGCCAACTTTAGGTTATGTATATCTTACTACAATTTTTTAAGAAAGAAAAGAAACTGGGCTTCCCTGGTGGCTCAGTGATAAAGAATCTGCCTGCCGACGCAGGAGACACACGTTCGATCCCTGGTCTGAAAAGATCCCACATGCCACAGAGCAATTAACCCTGTGAACCACAACTACTGAACCTGTGCTCTAGAGCCTGGGAACTGCAACTACTGAGCCCACGTGCCACGGCTACTGAAGTCCGCATGCCCTAGAGCCTGTGCTCTGCAGTAAGCGAGGCCACTGCAACGAGAAGCCCACGTGCTACAACCAGAGCAGCTCCCACTCGGCAAAACTAGAAAAAAGCCTGTGCAGCAACGAAGACCCAGCACAGCCAAAGATAAATAAGTAAAATTATTTAAAAAAAAATTAAAGGTCATAAAGATTAGTTTAAAAGTATAGCATCAGGTATATTTTAAGTGCTTTACAAATAATAAGTGTGTAACAATTAATTTTATTATTTAGTTTTAAAGTGAATTTAAGAGTTCATCATAAATGATAAATGTACAATTAGAGAATTTCAGATGACAGTCATTAGACTTGTTAAAATATGGATCCAACATTTTACTTGGGTGTCTGGAAACAACTGGTAAGAATAAGGAAATACAGAGGTGTATCCTGACTCATCTGAAAAGACCCTGATGCTGGGAAAGATTGAGGGCAGGAGAAGGGGACAACAGAGGATGAGATGGTTGGATGGCATCACTGACTCAATGGACAGGAGTTTGGGTAGGCTCTGGGAGTTGGTGATGGACAGGAAAGCCTGGTGTGCTGCAGTTCATGGAGTCACAAAGAGTTGGACACGACTGAGCAACTGAACTGAACTGACGCAGTAAACATACACCCTCACATTTACACACGCACACCCCCACATTTACACATACACACCCTCACATTTACACATGCCTACAATGACATTTCACTGGTTTACTACAAATGAACTGTCCACATTCAAGGATGCTGCTAAAAGGGACTTTTAAGTAAGATCATAAACAATTTGTTGGTATTCATTCCTAATTATAATAGATTGATTATTCTTTTGCTTCTAACTTTATTATATCGCTCTCAAAACTCTTTTTTGTAAGAGAGACAAACATCAACTTCAGGCAAAGAATTAAACAACAAATGTGGTAATAATTCCTATCTATTCACTAAAGGACTGAGATGATTGTGTACAGCATATATAGTGGTTGTATATGTATATACATAGATACGTGTACAGACACATTCACTTATACACACATACACACACATATGTATACATATAGCAAAGATTAGCAGTCAGCAAGACAAAATTTAGAGCCTTAGAAACAATATTTTCTTATCCCTTTATCTGTAAATAAGGAAATTAAGTGTTAGAAAGATTAGATGATTTGATTGAGACCCACATTAAATGGATGGCAGAAATGTAATCAAAGTCTTTCAGGACCTCAGCCCATACATCACCCTCAAATGCACCAGAGCAAAGAACCTGCCTCAGCCCTTCCTCCTCATGCCCATTTTACACGCTGCTCATGCTGCCTAAAATGCTCGCCTCAAAATTCAGTCATCTTTGGAAAATCTTTCCTGGTTACCCTGGAGCAAACATGGAGCCCTGCCTTTAGGCTCCCGAAGCTCCCCTTAAAAGCCCAGGACAATCATGCTGAATCATAATGGTCTATTCATCTGCCATCTTCATTAGACTTAGGACAACCAGAGGACACACACTGTCGTCTCTGGATGCTCCACCTGACCTGCACCTGTCAATAGTAGGCACTCACTGAGTGTCCGTTGGCTAGGTGACCTAACCAAGCACCACAGCTTCTCCAAAATGAGACAGGAAAGTTGGCATTAAGACTGCAAATGGCAAGTTAGCTTTGGAATGGAGGCAGAGTACACCTTTGTTAAAGGCAGAAGCACAGCAGAGGATGAAGACGGAGAGGGATCCTTTTTTTAAGTAAAGGAAAAGAAGGCTTGAGTGTGCCAAAAGTACTCATAGAAGGACACTGAATTTTATTGTTCTAACTTCTGTCAAGTGACCATATATTTCCTAGGATACAACAAGATCTTATTAATTACTGACAACTTGGAATGTAGCATGTTTAATCAACTATCCTCCCTCCCTGGCAGTTTGGACTGTCTCATGAGAAATATGAGAAATCACCTCGAGAAATTTGCTGTGCTACACAATATATATATAGTACTACATTATACGGAAGACAGGGATCAAGACCATCCCCATGGCAAAGAAATGCAAAACAGCAAAATGGCTGTCTGAGGAGGCCTTACAAATAGCTGTGAAAAGAAGAGAAGAGAAAAGCAAAGGAGAAAAGCAAAGATATAAGCATCTGAATGCAGAGTTCCAAAGAATAGCAAGGAGAGACAAGAAAGCCTTCTTCAGTGATCAATGCAAAGAAACAGAGGAAAACAATAGAATTGGAAAGACTAGAGATCTCTTCAGGAAAATTAGAGATACCAAGGGAACATTTCATGCAAAGATGGGCTCGATAAAGGAGAGAAATGGTATGGACCTAACAGAAGCAGAAGATATTAAGAAGAGGTGGCAGGAATACACAGAAGAACTGTACAAAAAAGATCTTCACGACCCAGATAATCACGATGGTGTGATCACTCACCCAGAACCAGACATCCTGGAATGTGAAGCAAGTGGGTGTTAGAAAGCATCACTATAAACAAAGCTAGTGGAGGTGATGGAATTCCAGTTGAGCTCTTTCAAATCCTGAGAGATGATGCTGTGAAAGTGCTGCCCTCAATATGTCAGCAAATGTGGAAAACTCAGCAGTGGCCACAGGACTGGAAAAGGTCAGTTTTCATTCCAATCCCAAAGAAACGCAATGCCAAAGAATGCTCACACTACTGCACAACTGCACTCATCTCACATGCTAGAAAAGTAATGCTCAAAATTCTCCAAGCCAGACTTCAGCAATATGTTAACCATGAATTTCCAGATGTTCAAGCTGGTTTTAGAAAAGGCAAAGAAACCAGAGATCAAACTGCCAACATTCGCTGGATCATGGAAAAAGCAAGAGAGTTCCAGAAAAACATCTATTTCTCCTTTATTGACTATGCCAAAGCCTTTGACTGTGTGGATCACAATAAACTGTGGAAAATTCTGAAAGAGATGGGCATACCAGACCACCTGACCTGCCTCTTGAGAAACCTATGTGCAGGTCAGGAAGCAACAGTTAGAACTGGACATGGAACAACAGACTGGTTCCAAATAGAAGGAGTACATCAAGGCTGTATATTGTCACCCTGCTTATTTAACTTATATGCAGAGTGCTGTGGTTCATGGGGTCGCAAAGAGTCAGACATGACTGAGCGACTGAAGTGAACTGAAAACAAGCAAGATGGTGCTAGTCATGCCGCTGAAGACCAATTGAAGAGCACTGTTAGGGATGACGGTGCTGCTTCTTCATGTAACGCCCACCCCTGATCCCCTGCCCCGCCACACTCTGTCTATAAAAGCTCTCACCTGCTCCTTGTCAGGATTGAGGGGTGGGGGTTTGCCTTTGGACAAATATCTGCCACCCTCCCCTGCACTTGCCAGCCTCTGAAATAAAGCAAACTTTCCTTCCACCAGCCTGGCCTGCTTTTTGGCTTCTGAGCAGTGAGCAGCCAGACGCCCCTCCTCCCCCCAACACATACATCTTTTTGGTAACAGCTTCTAAACCACTGCTCATTTTGGGTTTCTGTGAACCTATCTGACATTCCATATAGAAAGAAAATGTTTTTAACTGATTGATTTATGTTTTTAATGCTAAGGCTTCAGGTCATCCCCTCAAAGTCAATTGTAAAAAGAAGACTGAGGAGGAGAAAAGGATGGAGAATGAAGGGAAAGAATGCATCAGAAGGACATACAAAGTTTTACTCTATAGCATGAACTTCAAATTTCAAATAATTAGTTGCTTGTGAACACAAAATAGGGATCCATGAGAACGGGTTCACACCTAAGATGGGGACATGCTTACCTCTGTCTTTCCTTTCTTTTGAGCTCTAGTAGCCTCCCAGATTTGAAGGTGAAGGTGAAGGTGGTGAAGTCGCTCAGTCGTGTCCGACTCTTTGCGACCCTGTGGACTGTAGCCTACCAGGCTCCTCCATCCATGGGATTCTCCAGGCAAGAATACTGGAGTGGATTGCCATTTCCTTCTCCAGGGGATCTTCCCGACCAGGGATCGAACCCGGGTCTCCTGCATTGGAGGCAGACGCTTTAACCTCTGAGCCACCAGGGAAGCAGTTCTTAAATACACACACACACGCACAGAGTATCTTCCATTGTCCAAGCAATCTTGATTCACACATCAGGTATAACATAGGTTCCTTGGCAAGTCTCCCAGCTGTAAACTGTGTAGTAGTCAGAGAAGGAAGATGTGATACTTGAGAGAAATTGGCCCAAAGAGGAGGGCGTAATGCCAAGAGGAGGAAGAGATCCTCCCCCCCCCACACCACCAAGTATTTAGAAGCTGGCCAGGAAGGCATCTTCTTTGTCCTCCAGGGTTTGTGTAATATGCATGCATTCCTCTGTTCCTGAGTCTTGCTTCCCATCCTCTGCCACCATTACCTCTCTTGGGAGGCAGTGAGGGTTGCTGTTTCTAGGAAAATGGAGGTTACACCTTTGACAGTGAGTCTTTCGCAAGGCTAATGTTTGTTTCTGTATCTCTTTATAGAATATTTCTTTTGAAATTCTCTACCAACTTTTTGTTGATAGTTACTAGTATTTGAAAACTTGTTTTGTGCCAATGAGATCACAGTTTGGCCCTATTCTCTAGAGACTAATTGACCTTTAAGGAGGCTTGTCTTCCTAATAGTATGGCACCTAGTTTCTGTTAATATACTGGAGTTAAGTGATCTTCAATAGATAATAGACCCCATGGTGAGAGCAGCTGAACTTAATTTACTATGTGTCAAAACACAGGCTCCTAAAGAGTTGATGTGCTGAGGCTCCTTAGAAATTTTTATCAATGGCAGCAGGAGGGAGTGGTGAAATTGCTGTGATATGCATTCTGCAAACTCCATCTGGATTAGAGAAAGGCAATGTTTTCCTATAGAGAGTCAGATATTCCATGAAGCTAATTAAGCTTAAGTTTTGATATCCTCATTTACATGGGTCATTCCTGGGCTGCATAAAAATGTTTTGATTTGTAATTTCACGTTCATTACAAAGTGGGTCTCTGCTAGGATCTGAATGTTTGGTCCTCGCCAAAATTCATGTGATGAAATCTTAACCCTCAATGATAATGGTAGTAGGAGGTGGGATTTTTGAGAGACGCTTAAGTCATGAGGGTAGAATCTCTTGAAGGTAGAACCTTGGAAATGGGATTAGAGTCTTTATAAAAGAGGCTTCAGAGAGATTCCCCAGCATGTTTCACCAAGTAAGAACATAGAGAGAGGGGATTGGCAAGGCAGCAGCCCTTCACCAGAGACAGTGATGCTGGAAACTTGATTTTAGACTTGCAGTATCCAGAACTATGGGAAATAAATTTCTCTTGTTCTTAAGTTACTCAATCAATATTCATTCATTGATTATATTAACTAACAACACAAAGGGACTAAGATGGTCTCCAAAGTTCTATAAGTTATACGTAGGGGTAACAGATTTGGCAAAAACAACAATAAAATGACCAATCAGGCCAAAAAAAAAAAAAATCAGGCTGCTTAGTGCAATTTGAATTTCAAACAATGAGTATTTTTTATAACATAATAACATCCCATTAAATATTTATCATGCACTATTTAGGGATATTCTTATACTAAAATATTATCCATTGTTGAGCTGATAACATTCAAGTCTCTATGGGATCAGTACTGAGCAAAACAGACAAATCCTCTTTTCCAATGGAATTTATAGACAAGAAGTCAATAAGTAAAATATATAGTGTTTCTGAGACTGATTTTTCTGATATTTCTAAATGTAACCACATGCATCTACATTAAGTTAAACTTCATAAGAAGTTTACAAATCTGATCTCCTATTGCATAGATGATGCTAGACCCTCCTTCTTTTGCTTGTCTGCAAATTCCTGTTCCCTTGGTGGGATAGCTGGTTCTCACCACCTGCCATTTATTTACCTATATTTTTCAATAGGTAGATATGCATATACATATATATATATAAAAAACAAGAAAACTTGGCTCAGACAGTAAAGCGCCTGTCTACAATACGGGAGACCTGGGTTCGATCCCTGGGTTGGGAAGATCCCCTGGAGAAGGGAAGGCAATCCATTCTAGTATTCTTGCCTGGAGAATCCCATGGACAGAAGAGCCTGGTAGGCTACAGTCCATGGGGTCGCAAAGAGTCGGACACGACTGAGCGACTTCACTTTCACTTTCACTTTGTGTATATATATGTGTGTGTGTGTGTGTGTGTGTATACATATATACAAGTTTTAGAATTGTTAACCACTACCACTCCCTCAGATATGCCTTTATCGATTGGAGTACGGTGGTCATGTGCAGTTCCCTTTGACTTTAGGCCTTCAGTCTAACAGACTTTAGCCATTGATAATTTCTGGCAGCAGGCTCTAGGTGCCCAAGCTTCAGTAGCTGCAGCACGCAGGCTCAGCAGTGGCACGCCGGCTTAGTAGCCAGGGAAGTTCCCTGGGCCAGTGCCTCCCCCACACTGCCCTTGGTGAGGTTGTCTCAAACATCTGAAATACAGCTAGATTTTTTTGGCCATGTTCATGTACCTTCCTGGGCTCCCCTGACTCCATCAATTTCCATATATTAACATCTTGCTCTTAGTGCTTTAAAATTCTGAGAGTTTTGATAAATTCACAATGTCATGTGTCCAACAACCTGGTATCATAGTTTTACTGCCCCCCAAATCCCCTGTGTTTCACCTACTCATGTCTACCCTTCCCCAACCCCTGGCAATCAAAAATCATTTTGCTTTCTTAATAGTTTTGCATTTCTGGGATGGCAAATAATTGAAATCACATAGTATGCAGCATTTTTTGTTCCCTTAGAAATAGGCATTTAAGTTTCCTTCTTGCCTATTTGTGGCTTGATAAATCATGTCCTGTCAACACTGATATTATTTCATTGCATGGATTTACTATAGACTATTCACTTATTGACTGAAAGATATTTTGGTTGTTTCCAGTTTTCTGTGATTATAACTAAAGTTCCTGTAAACATTCAACAGCAGATTTTTGTGTAAATGTAATTTTCAACTGAATTGAATAAATACCCAGGAGCACAGTTACTGGATCATAGGATAAGATTATGCTCAGGTGGTAAAACTCTAGCAAACTTCCAAAAGTGCTGTGTTATATTGAATTCCTACCAGCAATGAATGAGAGTTCCTATTGCTTCTCTAATTTTCTTTCTTTCTTTTTTTTTTTATTAATTGTAGCTGTTCTGATAGGTACACTGTGGTATTTCATTGTTGCTTTAATTTGTAATCCCTTCACGACAAATGATATTGTGCAATTTTCACTATGCTTACAAAATCAGAGTTTTAATAGATATTTTTAAGAGATGAGTTTTAAAAATAGAGGGAAACCCAAGCACAAAAAAACTCCAGCCTCCAGAATTTTCCTCTAACATCTGTGAAGGCAGAGAGGTAAGTGACAGATATCAACCCAACAAAAAATTCTGTACATTTTAACCTGTGCTGAGGCCAAGTCCTCATAGATGCAAAAAGGGAAATTCCATTTGTATAGTGATGGGTGCCTTAAGTTAAAGTGATTTGATACATTAAGAGTGGTTACCCAAAGTTTTATTTGAGTGCTTAGAAAAGACATTCTCTAAAAGAGTACTCCATGAACTTCTCTAGTGGTCCAGTGATTGAGAATTTGCCTGCAGTGCAGAAGACATGGGTTCAATTCCTGGTCTGGGAAGATTCCAACATGCCAAGGGGCAACTAAGCCTGTGTGCCACGATCACTGAGCCTGTGCTGCAACTACTGACGCTTGTGCGCCTAGAGCCCATGCTCTGCAACAGAGAAGCCGCTGCAATGAGAAGCCCATGCACCACAGTGAAGAGTACTCCCTGCTTGCACAGCTAGAGAAAGCCCGGGCTCAGCAGGGAAGAACCGGTGCAGTCATAAATAACAGGGGAAAACAAGCCTTTAACAAATAAATTAGAAAAAACAAAACAAACAAACAAAAAAACAGGAGGTTTCCATGCCGTTAGTCCTTAAACCAATATTCAGTTCAGTCGCTCAGTCGCATTCAGTTCAGTTCAGTCGCTCAGTCGTATCCGACTGTTTGTGACCCCATGACAGCATGCCTCCCTGTCCATCACCAACTCCCAGGTTCACTCAGACTCGCGTCCATCGAGTCAGTGATGCCATCCAGCCATCTCATCCTCTGTCGTCCCCTTCTCCTCCTGTCCCCAACCCCTCCCAGCATCAAAGTCTTTTCCAGTGAGTCCTCTTCGCATGAGGTGGCCAAAGTACTGGAGTTTCAGCTTTAGCATCATTCCTTCTATGAAACACTTACTATGTTGCAAGTAGTATGTACTGATACAAGCAAAATGCTGAGAGACCCTAGAAGGTAGACTCTATGATTATCTTCATTTCTGTTGAAAAAAATTCAGAAACAACTGAGCATCTCATCTAAAGTCCACGGCAATGTATGGGAAAGCCTGGATGTGCAATAGCAATTTGATTGCAGAATCTGATTTCTTAATCAGTTCACCATAGCATCTATCTCACAGAGCTTATCCTGTCAGAAATCAAGAGGAAAAGATGAGAAAAATAATGAGAAGGAAAACCTTTCTTGTAAGTGAAATCATCTTCATCTCTTGAAAGAAGACATCTTTTGCACACTAGGTTAAAGTGTATGAGAAAAACCCATGTCTTTGTGATTATAAGAATCTAGAACTTTAAGGTGTGGAAGAAATCTTACAGGTCACCTTGAAGTTTTTCATTTTACGAATGAGGACCTTTAAGCCAGTATTTCCTGCCTGAGGTATTTCCTGTCCCCAGCATGACAGTATTGAGCTGATAGCCATAATAGGTCTTCAGACTCAGTGCCACTTTCACAGCATCAATATTTTTCCATATAATCATGACAAAAAATTATACAATAAATATATATTTTTTATTTTTATTTTTTCTGGTCAACCTGCCATTTTCTGACCAAAGCCTCAAAGTGCATTAATGGAAGGGTAGAAGCAGGAGGACTTCACTTACATTTTTCATCTCTGCTACATCAGGTAAATATATGCAAGGAAGCCATCTGTGTGCCTAACTGCTATCATAATCCCTTAGGCTAATGCTCACTTCATTTGAAACGAAATGATTCTCTTCCTTCTAAAGGAAGTCATGGAAATTGACTAGCAGAGGGTATTTCTGCCTCTTTTTTTTTTTTTTACCCCAAGCGACACAAACAGCAACGCAACAGTAATTTGGTCTTGATTACTACAATATCAAAAGAAAACTCTTTTGAACATGGTTGCATTTTTTTTCTAAGAGATCTGAGGGAAGGTGATAGCTAACTCCACACTTTCAATTCCTTAGCGTGCATACTGGTCTCAATATGAGACTAGAAAATGACAGAGAGATAACCAGAAATAATGTGTGCAATTATTTTGTTATTAAGATTTTATTGGTGGTGTAAGGACAGGGGAAAGTAACTAAGGAAACAAAGCTCAAGTTAATTCCAATTCATAGCTTTTATAGCATTTGATAAATCTTCCTGGGAAGTAAAAGATAGCTAGGGAATCCTTTCAGTTTGTTTTGTAAATGAGAAAGTATATTGGAGCCTAATTAAAAGCGTTAATAATATAATTAATGCAATTTTGAATGTATCTATCACTAGATATTAATTATCTTGTAGTCACTAGAAGAGATAACAATTATATTGTTCTCCAAGATTAGCATGGTACACATCTCCTGAATATGAATGCTGTTGAACTAAAATAAATTGGTTACCAAACTAAATATATATTAAAAAGGACGTTTTCATTAATACTAGCTTATCAGTTTATTTCAGTCGCTCAGTCGTGTCTGACTCTTTGCGACCCCATGAATCGCAGCATGCCAGGCCTTCTTGTCCATCACCAACTCCCGGAGTTCACTCAGACTCACGTCCATTGAGTCAGTGATGCCATCCAGCCATCTCATCCTTGGTCGTCCCCTTCTCCTCCTGCCCCCAATCCCTCCCAGCATCAGGGTCTTTTCCAATGAGTCAGCTCTTCGCATGAGGTGGCCAAAGTACTGGAGTTTCAACTTCAGCATCATTCCCTCGAAAGAAATCCCAGGGTTGATCTCCTTCAGAATGGACTGGTTGGATCTCCTTGCAGTCCAAGGGACTCTCAAGAGTCTTCTTCAACACCACAGTTCAAAAGCATCAATTCTTCGGCACTCAGCCTTCTTCACAGTCCAACTCTCACATCCATACATGACCACAGGAAAAACCATAGCCTTGACTAGATGGACCTTAGTCGGCAAAGTAATGTCTCTGCTTTTGAATATACTATCTAGGTTGGTCATAACTTTTCTTCCAAGGAGTAAGCGCCTTTTAATTGCATGGCTGCAGTCACCATCTGCAGTGATTTTGGAGCACCCCCCCCAAATAAAGTCTGACACTGTTTCTACTGTTTCCCCATCTATTTCCCATGGAGTGATGGGACCAGATGCCATGATATTCGTTTTCTGAATGTTGAGCTTTAAGCCAACTTTTTCACTCTCCTCTTTTACTTTCAACAAGAGGCTTTTTAGCTCCTCTTCACTTTCTGCCATAAGGGTGGTGTCATCTGCATATCTGAGGTGATTGATCTTTCTCCCAGCAATCTTGATTCCAGCTTGGGCTTCTTCCAGCCCAGCCTTTCTCATGATGTACTCTTCAAAGAAGTTTGATAAGCAAGGTGACAATATACAGCCTTGACATACTCCTTTTCCTATTTGGAACCAGTCTGTTGTTCCATGTCCAGTTCTAATTGTCGCTTCCTGACCTGCATACAGATTTCTCAAGAGGCAGGTCAGGTGGTCTGGTATTCCCGTCTCTTTCAGAATTTTCCACAGTTTATTGTGATCCACACAGTCAAAGGCTTTGGCATAGTCAATAAAGCAGAAACAGATGTTTTTCTGGAACTCTCTTGCTTTTTTCATGATCCAGTGGATGTTGGCAGTTTGATCTCTGGTTCCTCTGCCTTTTCTAAAACCAGCTGGAACATATGGAAGTTCACGGTTCACGTATTGCTGAAGTCTGGCTTGGAGAATTTTGAGCATTACTTTACTAGCTGCTAGAAATATGGAATCTGCCAATGAACATGTTTTCTTCCTGGCCAAAAATCTAATTCCTGAAGAGTCTAAGGAAAAAAAAAATAGATAAACTCCAGAGAAAAATAATGTGATGTGAATAAAATTAATGCCACAGGAAGAAAAATATGTTCTTTAAAGGTAAAGGAAAAGAATATACTTGTTGATTAAACAAGGAGACTGTTAGACTGAGGTGGTTCTCATGCGTTGACACCTATACAACAAACCGAAATTAAGCCTATAAGTGCCTCAAGGTTAGGAAATTCAAACCTGAGGACAACAAATCACAGCAAATTAAGCTTTTTCAAATAAGGCAGCCACTTCAACCAATCAAATAATTTCTTACTTTGCTTCCTTGTCTTCTCTGTAGGAGTCCTTCCCTGTTAGTAGAGTGTTCCTGACCTCTTCTAGTTTGGTGCCACCCAAATAGAATAAATTTTTGCTCAAACTCAACATTTTTAATGTGCCTGGATTTCTCTTTTAACACACTGAATTAAGAGAACTTTTTTTTTCCATTATTGATACAATTGCTTATTCTTACCATCTTAAGCTTTTATAACTCATGATTTCATTTTGACAAGAAATTTAATAATCTATAAAGGGTAAAACTTAAATTCTCATATGTTCTGAAGTCTGTTCTTTTAAGTCCATATTAGATTTTAAATAAAGTATTTATTCTAGAAGATTATTTTAACTTAAAATTCTAGAAGTAGTGTGATACAATGTCCTAAGAAAAAAAAGTAGAAAGTGAAAGTGATCAGTCTTGTCTGACCCTTTGGACCAGACTCCTCTGTCCATGGAATTCTTCAGGCCAGAATACTGCAGTGGGTAGCCATTCCCTTCTCCAGGGAAATTTCCTAACACAGGAATTGAACTGGAGTTTCCTGCATTGCAGGTGGATTCTTTACCAGCTGAGCTACTAGGGAAGCCCAATGTCCTAAGGTCTTTCTAAATCCTCCATACATATCCTACAATTCTGTGAGGTAGATGGCATCAGAAAATGTTTTACAGTTGATAAAGCTAATGGTTTAGAGGCTAAGTCACAGACCTAGAGTAATCAATACAGAAAATTACAGATCTGGGATTTGAATTGTAGCCTCTCTAATGGCAAATGTCACGATACTTCTTTATATCTATTAGACGTCAACCAAATATTTTGCTGATTAATAAAAGAAGATGCCTCAAATCTAGATTACAGTTTATCATGCGACCCTTTTATAGGCCTAGAGTAACAACGCTGTGTGCACGTGCTCAGCTGCTCAACCATGTCCGATTCTTTGTGATCTCATGGACTGGAGGCCCCAGGCTCCTCTGTCCTTTGAATTTTCAGAGCAAGAATACTGGAGCCCGTTACCATTTCCTACCCCAAGGGATCTCCCCAACCCAGGGGTCGAATCTGTGTCTCTTATGGCTCCTGCATAAGCACATGGTCTTTATCACAGCGTCACCTGGGAATCCCAGAATCGATACAATCTAATAACACTGTAAAGAGCACAAATCCTTTCAAGTTGTTAGATTTTTTTAAACAGTACAATTCTTGATTTTAAAATCCTGAAAAAAAAAATGTGATTCCCACCTGGCCCCCATTGTCAGAAAACAAAATTATCTACCAGTCATGGTTCTCATGGCTCATGTCATAAACTGTTTAACAGTCCTCTCATGTTTGTTAACCGTGTTCCCTCACTCCTGGACTCCTGCTCAACATACCCGCAGCTTCTGGGTGGGATGAATGTGGTTGGTGCCACACAGGCCATATTTGTTGCTTCTGGAGTCCGATTTGCTACAGTAGAACACCATCTGATCCCATTTCAGAAAGTAGTAGGGACTGCGGCTCCTAATCAGACATGTGGTTAATATCTGTCAGGAAGGAACAACTTCTCTCTGCCTTCTTTTCTTTAAGGCTGATCCATCAAAAACAGGACCTTAACTCTCATTTGTTTACTTCCCATGACTCTAAGACAGCAGTCCCCAACCTGTTTGGCACCAGAGATCAGTTTTATGGAATACAATTTTTCCACGACTGCAGGGGTGATGGGGAGCGGGGGTGGTAAGTGCAGGGGTGGTTCAGGCAGTGATGAGAGCCATGGGGAGCAGCAGTAGCTAAAGAAGCTTCACTTGCTTTGCTTGCTAACCCCATGGCACATCTCCTGCTGTGTGGCCTGGTTCCTAAACAGCCATTGACGCTATCAGTCCCAGGCCAAGGAAGTGGGGGCCTTGCTCTAAGCGATCCAGAAGACCATATATTCAACAGCTTTCTTACTTAAAGCATTACTATTAAAAAGCAAACATTCACAGCTGAGTTCAGTGATAGGACTAAAGCCCAATGGATCATAACTTCCAGGAAGAATAATCAGAATAAAAACAAGGAATAGAAAGAAGTGTCTCATAGAAAGTCTCATGCCTATGGTCCTTCACAATTAAGTTCACTCAGAAAATAGTGTGTGTTTGCTTGGCCCTCTGGAAAGCAATGCACTTGGGCATGACTGACTCAACTCTGTGTGTCTGAGCCACAGAGTACAGCAAGCCATGAAAAAAAAAAAAGCTCTAGTAGGAGCTAATGCTGCGTAACAAAGCACTGGAAATCTCAGTAACATATAACATTGGAAATTGATTTCTCGTGTATCTGCAGGATTCAGCTCTGGTTGTCTCTTCTAGCTGGGGAACAACTGGGCAGGTCAGCTTCACACATCCTTTACCCTCCCTCTGAGCCTAGCAGGCTGCCGCAGGCATGCCCGTGTATTGGCCAATCGCACATGGAAAGTGCCTTATCTAGTAACATCCTGTCTGCTAACGTTCGGTTGGCCAGAATAAGTCACATGACTGAGTCTGGATTGGGGAGAAAGCGGGAGGGGCTGCAAAACTACAGGGCAAGGGTTAATCTTAACATGGAGGGGCTGAAGAATTGAGGCCTTCAGTGCAATCTGTCCTAGCAAGAAACCAAACACATAAGCAGCCAAAATGGATGTAAGGATTCGAGAGTAACATTAAAATGGTTCCCCAAAGTAACTTTTAAGTCACTCTGCAATCAGAATGATTGGGTACCCAATGCAGATGCCTTTTCTAGTAACATCGTGTCTGCTAACGTTGGGTTGGTCAGAATAAATCACATGACTGAGTCTGGATTGGGGAGAAAGCGGGAGGGGCTGCAAAACTACAGGGCAAGGGTTAATCTTAACATGGAGGGGCTGAAGAATTGAGGCCTTCAGTGCAATCTGTCCTAGCAAGAAACCAAACACATAAGCAGCCAAAATGGTGTAAGGATTCGAGAGTAACATTAAAATGGTTCCCCAAAGTAACTTTTAAGTCACTCTGCAATCAGAATGATTGGGTACCCAATGCAGTTACTGTCTGTTGTAACTGTGCTGAGGTTGTCAATTACTCACACGGGCACACTGGGGGAATGCAGGAACCCTGCATTACGTGACCTCTGATTTTGTCTTATTTTCTGTACGACTTTCTCCAACCCTCCCTTAAAAATGTGATTTTGCTGTTTATTTTGCCAATCTTTTATGAATTAGGTAAGATGTAGACAAACTGTCAATTTAAAATCTTAGATTCAAAGTCAAATTAGAAAATAAAATTAGCATATGATCTGGTTTCTTTTCACATTTCATAAATGGTATTACTGAGATACAAAAAAGTAATATGACTTGTAAAAATTCAGAAGAGATAATTTGGAATAAAAGTCCTTTAATTAATGATCTAATATCATTTCATATTTCAGTTTTACTAGCCAAGTTGAGGATAAAAACTCCAGTTTGTTTTACCACTTTTTTCTTATAACTATGTCATACATAACTCTTCATCCTTATTTAAATGTCTGTAGAAAACATTAACTGAAAAATGTTGATTATATTTTATTCTTTTTATCAACACAGTTACTTTGGTTTTCTAGTTTTAAGTTTCTAAATACTAGAAGCTGCTTTTCTCTTTAGCTATATTTCTGGAATTGTGGATAAGAATTTAATCAAAATCCTTTGGCCATATTATCAGAAGTACTTTTTCCCATATACACTCCCAAAAGCTAAAGCTAAGATAACCCCAAATGAACTCATCCTAAGGGTAGGTGTTTCTCTGGGACTTTCTGACTGCCATGCAAGGTCACTGGAATTCCAGGATTATGAGATCCCAGAACTAAAAACCAAGATGTATGGTTATGTGATTTTATCGGGACAAGGCACAAGGATTCTGAAACAAAACAAACCATGACATTCATTTGTTGCTCCAGTGATTTGCCTCTCAGACAAAAACAGTGGCTGTTGAAATAATTGTAAGAGGAATGGTTCTAGAGTTTTCCCTCGTGACCCAAGACGAGCATTTATATTATTTAGACACTCAGTGTCTCTTCTGACTTATGATTGCCTTGCAATCTATGGACTATATTTACTGTCCCCATGGAAGCAATTACACATGAAACATCAACATATATCTATTTAGTAGACGGTGTTTTCATAGATCCCTGCAGTGCACTTTTAACAGTAGTGGAAACTAAAATTTTGATATAATGTGTTTTTATCTATCTTTCAGATCAAAGAAAATCCAGTGCTTATAAATTTTAGAAAGCTACTGAAAGTTTCATAAAGTTGTAGAAAGTAGTAAAGTGGTGTAAACTGAAACAAGGAATGGTTCTAGAGTTTTCCCTCGTGACCCAAGACGAGCATTTATATTATTTAGACACTCAGTGTCTCTTCTGACTTATGATTGCCTTGCAATCTATGGACTATATTTACTGTCCCCATGGAAGCAATTACACATGAAACATCAACATATATCTATTTAGTAGACGGTGTTTTCATAGATCCCTGCAGTGCACTTTTAACAGTAGTGGAAACTAAAATTTTGATATAATGTGTTTTTATCTATCTTTCAGATCAAAGAAAATCCAGTGCTTATAAATTTTAGAAAGCTACTGAAAGTTTCATAAAGTTGTAGAAAGTAGTAAAGTGGTGTAAACTGAAACTATTAAGGGATAGATCTATTTTTGCTCTTTGTTTTAGCTTTTTGTGTGACAAAATATACATAACATTTAGCATCTTAACCATTTTAAGTGTATAATTCAGTGGTATTAAATACATTATTATGCTATCATCACCACCATCCATCCCCTTAACTCTTTTCATCTTGTAAAATTGAAACTCAATGCCCCTTAAATAATAGCTCCGCATTTCTACCCTCCCTCCCCACCAACCTCTAGCAACCACCATTACACTTTTGTCTTAATGATTTTGACTATTCTAAGAGACTCATATAAGTAAAATCATACAATAATTGTCTTATTTAATGACTAGCTTATTTTACCTAGTACAAGGTCCTCAAGGTACATTCATAGTAAAGCATATTGAGGAATTTAATTCCTTTTTAAGGATCAATGATCTTCCAGTGTATGTACATGCCACATTTTTTACTTAGTCATTTGTTGATGGAAACATGCTGTGCTCATGTGTTTTAGCTTGTGAATATTGCTACTATGAATATAGGTGTACACATATCTCTTGGAAACTCTTTTCTTATTTCCTTTGAGTGTATACCCAGGAGTGGGATTTCTGAATCATGCAGTAACTTATTAACAATTTTTAAGGCGAAAATACACTATTTCCCACAACAGCTGTACCATTTTTTCAGTTCTATCCACCAACAGTACATGAGTTCCAATTTCTCCACATCCCCTGAGACACTATTTTCTGGTTGTTTAATTTTTAATAGTAACCATCCTAATAGGTATGACTTAGTATCTCATTGTAGGTTTGATTTGCATTTCTCTTAATAATTAATGATGCTGAGTATCTTACGTGTGCTTATTAGCCATTTATATATCTTCTTTGGAGAAATACCTGTTAAAATCCTTTGCCTAGTTTTAAATCCAGTTGTTTTGTGTTCTTGAGTTTTAAGACTTCTCTGTATATTCTGAATATTAATCTCTTACTAT
>SJXQ01011846.1:306834-408004 GCA_006408695.1 Aepyceros melampus | reverse complement strand
CTCTGCTTTTTAACATGCTATCTATTTCTGTCACAGCTTTTCTTCCAAGGAGCAAGCATCCTTTAATTTTATGGCTGCAGTCACCATCTACGGTGATTTTGGAGCCCAAGAAAATAAAGTCTCTCACTGTTTCAATTGTTTCCCCATCTATTTGCCATGAAGTGATGGGACCAGATGCCATGATCTTAGTTCTGTGAACGTTGAGTTTTAAGCCAGCTTTTTCACTCTCCTCTTTCACTTTCATCAGAGGCTCTTTAGTTCCTCTTTACTTTCTGCCATAAGGGTGATGTCACCTGTGGTTATTGATATTTCTCCTGGCAATCTTGATTCCAGAAGCTTCATCCAGCCCAGCATTTCAAATGATGTACTCTGTATTTAAGTTAAATAAGCAGGGTGACAATATACAGTCTTGACATACTCCTTTCCCAATTTTGAACCAGTCCATTGTTCCATGTCCAGTTCTAACTGTTGCTTCTTGACTTGCATACAGGTTTCTCAGGAGGCAGGTAAGGTGATCTGGTATTCCCATCTCTTTAAGAATTTTCCACAGTTTGTTGTGATCCCCACAGTCAAAGGCTTTAGCATAGTGTTTTCAAAATATTTTCTAATATTGATAATAAGTGTTTAAACATAAAAAAGAAACTATTCAAATGTTTGCTCTATTTAGATATGACACTAGAAAAATAAAAGTGATAAAAGAAAAAATAGGGAAATAAACTTCCTCAAAATTAAAAGCTTTTGTGCTTCAAAGGAAAACATGAAAATATAAATAAAAAGACAGCCCATGGAGAAGGATTGGGGAATGGACATTACACACTGCTATATTTAAAATCAATAACCAACAAGGACCAACTGTATACCCCGTGGAACTCTGCTCAATGTTATGTGGCAGCTTAGATGGGACAGGAGTTTGGGGGGCAATGGATACATGTATATGTATGGCTGAGTCCCTTTGCTGTTTACCTGAAACTATCACCACATTGTTTGTTAATCAGCTATCCCCTCAATACAACATAAAAAGTTTAAAAAAGACAACCCAAGGAATAAAAGAAAATATTTGCAAATAATATATCTGATAAGAGAATTTCCTCAAAAATATAAAAAGAACTCTTGCAACTCAACAATAAAAAGGCAAAGAACCCAATTAAAACCTAGGCAAAGGGAGTATACATTTTTCTAAAGAAGATATACAAATTGCCAATAAGCATATGAAAAGGCATTAAACATCACTAGTCACTAGAAAATGCAAATCAAAACTACAGTGAGATTCCACTTCATACCACTCGCTATTGTTCAGTGGTATGAACAACACAACTAAGTCGTGTCTGACTCTGTGACCCCACGAACTGCAACTTGCCAGGCTTCCCTATTCTTCACCATCTCCCACAGTTTCCTCATAGTCATGTCCATTGAGTCAGTGATGCTACCTAACTATCTCATCCTCCTTCACCCCCTTCTCCTTTTGCCTTCAATCTTTCCCGGCACCACAGTCTTTTCCAATAAGTCGGCTCTTTGCATCGCTTATTCCTTGGAAGAAAAGTTATGACCAACCTAGATAGTATATTCAAAAGCAGAGACATTACTCTGCCAGCTAAGGTCCGTCTAGTCAAGGCTATGGTTTTTCCTGTGGTCATGTATGGATGTGAGAGTTGGACTGTGAAGAAGGCTGAGTGCCGAAGAATTGATGCTTTTGAACTGTGGTGTTGGAGAAGACTCTTGAGAGTCCCTTGGACTGCAAGGAGATCCAACCAGTCCATTCTGAAGGAGATCAACCCTGGAATTTCTTTGGAAGGAATTATGCTAAAGCTGAAGCTCCAGTACTTTGGCCACCTATGCGAAGAGTTGACTCATTGGAAAAGACTCTGATGCTGGGAGGGATTGGGAGCAGGAGGAGAAGGGGACGACCGAGGATGAGATGGCTGGATGGCATCACGGACTCAATGGATATGAGTCTGAGTGAACTCTGGCAGTTGGTGATGGACAGGGAGGCCTGGCGTGCTGCGATTCATGGGGTCGCAAAGAGTCAGACACGACTGAGCGACTGAACTGAACTGAACTGAACTTGCATCAGGTGGCTAAAGTATTGGAACTTCAGCTTCAGCATCGATCATTCCAAAGAATATTTAGGGTTGATTTCCTTCAGGGTTGACTGGTTTAGTCTCCTTGCAGTCCAAGGGACTCTCAAGAGTCTTCTCCAGCACCACAATTAGAAAGCATCAATTCTTTGGTGCTCAGTCCTCTGAGCAATTCTCACATCCATACATGACTACTGGAAAAACCATAGCTTTGACTAGACGGACCTTTGTCAGCAAAGTGATGTCTCTTCTTTTTAATATGCTGTCTAGGTTTGTCATAGTTTTCCTTCCACAGAGCAGGCATCTTTTAATTTCATGGCTGCAGTCACTGTCTGCAGTGATTTTGGAGCCCAAGAAAATAAAATATGTCACTGTTTCCACTTTCTCCCCATCTATTTTCCATGAAGTGATAAGACCAGATGCCATCTTTGTTTTTTCAATGTTGAGTTTTAAGCTAGCTTCTTCATTCTCTTCTTTCACTTTCATCAAGAGGCTCTTTAGTTCCTCTTTACTTTCTGCCATTAGTGTGCTGTCATCTGCATATCAGAGGTTGTTCCCATTTCTCCCATCAATCTTGATTCTAGCTTGGGCTTCATCCAACCCAACATTTCATATGATGTACTTACTCTGCATATAAGTTAAATAAGCAGGGTGACAATATACAGCTTTAACATACTCCTTTCCCAATTTTGAACCATTCCATTGTTCCATATCTGCTTCTAACTGCTGCTTCTTGACCCTCAAACAGGTCTTAGGAGACAAGTAAGGGTGATCTGATATCCCATCTCTTCAACAATTTTCCACAGTTTGCTGTGATCCACTCAGTCAAAGGCTTTAGCATAGTCAATGAAGCAGAAGTAGATGCTTTTCTGGAAACCCCTTGCTTTCTCTATGATCAAACTGATGTTGGTAATTTGATCTCTAGTTCCTCAGCCTTTTCTAAATCCACCTTGAACATCTGGAAGTTCTTGGTTCACATACTGCTGTAGTCTAGCTTGGAGAATTTTGAGCATTTGCTAGCATGTAAAACGAGTACAATTGTGCAGTAGTTTGAACATTCTTTGGCATTGCCTTTCTTTGGGACTGGGATGAAAACTGACCTTTTCCAGTACTGTGGCCACTGCTGAGTTTTCCAAATTTGCTGACATATTGAGTGAAGCACTTTAACATCATCATCTTTTAGGATTTTAAATAGCTCTGTTGGAATTTCATCACCCCCACTAGCTTTGTTTGTCATAATGATTCCTGAGGCCCACTTGACTTCACACTCCAGGATGTCTGGCTCTAGGTGAGTGACCACACCATTGTGGTTATCCAGGTCATTAAGATCTTTTTTGCATAGTTCTTCTATGTATTCTTGCCATCTCTTCTTAATATCTTCTGCTTCTGTTAGGTCCTTACCTATCAAGTTGGTCTTTATCATGCCCATCTTTGCATGAAATGTTCCCTTGACATCTCCAATTTTCTTGAAGAGATCTTTAGCCTTTCCCATTCTGTTGTTTTCTTCTATTTGTTTGCACTGTTCACTAAAGAAGGCCTTATCTCACCTTGCTATTCTCTAGAACTCTGCATTCAGTTGGATATATCTCTCCCTTTTCCCCTTGCTTTTCACTTTTCTTCTTTCCTCAGCTATTTGTAAAGCCTTCTCAGACAATTACTTTGCCTTCTTGCATTTCTTTTTCTTTGATGGATGGTTTTGTTTATTGCCTCCTGTACAATGTTATGAATCTCCATCCACAGTCCTTCAGGCACTCTGTTACCAGGTCTAATCCCTTGAATCTATTTGTTACCTCCACTGTATATCACAAGGGATTTGATTTAGGGCATACCTGAATAGCCTAGTGGTTTTCCCTACTTTTTCAATTGAATGTGGAATTTTGAAATAAAGGGCTCATAATCTGAGCCACAGTCAGTTCCAACTCCTATTTTTGCTGATTGTATAGAGCTTCTCCATCTTTGGCTGCAAAAACCTAATCAGTCTGATTTCAGTATTGACATTCTGGGGATGTCCATGTGTAGAGTCATCCCTTGTGTTGTTGGAAAAGGGCGTTTGCTATGACCAGTGTGTTCTCTTGACAAAACTCTGTTAGCCTTTGCCCTGCTTCATTTTGTACTCCAAGGCTAAACTTGCCTATTACTCCAGGTATCTCCTACTTTCTACTTCTGCTTTCCAATCCCCTATGATGAAAAGAGCATCTTTTTTTGGTGTTAGTTCTAGAAGGTCTTGTAGGTCTTCGTAGAACTGTTCAACTTCAGCTTCTTCAGCATCAGCGGTTGGGACATAGACTTGATTTACTGTGATACTGAATGGTTTGCTTGGAAATGAACAGAGATCATTCTGTCATTTTTGAGACTGCACACAAGTATTGCATTTTGGACTCCTGTGTTGACAATGATGGCTACTCCATATCTTCTAAGGTGTTCTTGCCCACAGTAGTAGATACAACAGTCATCTGAATTAAATTTGCCCATTCCCATCCATTTTAGTTCACTGATTTCTAAGATGTTGATGTTCACTGCTGCCATCTCCTGCTTAACCATGTCCAATTTTCCTTGATTCATGGACCTAAAATTCCAGGTTCCTATGCAATGTTGTTCTTTACAGCATCTGACTATTTTTACCACCAGACACATCCACAACTGAGCATTGTTTCTGCTTTGACCAAGCCTCTACATCCTTTCTGGAGCTATTTCTCTGTTCTTCCCCAGTAGCATATTGGACACCTACCAATCTGGGGGGAAGGCTCACATTCCAGGGTCATACCTTTTTGCCTTTTCATACTGTTCATGGGGTTCTCACAGCAAGAATACTGGAGTAGTTTGCATTCCCTCCTACAGTGGACTATGTTTTGTCAGAACTCTTCACTATGACCTATCTATCTTGAGTGGCCCAGCACAGCTTGGCTCATAGCTTCACTGAGTTATGCAAGGCCCCTTGTCATGACAAGGCTGTGATCCATGAAAGAATTCATATCACTAAGATGGTTATATTCAAAAAGATAGATAACAAATGTTGGTGAGAATATAGAGTAATTGGTACCATTATGCATTACTGTTATGAATGTTAAATGGCACACCCATTTTGAAAAATAGTTTGGTAGGTCCTCAAAAAGTTAATACTAGAATTAACATATAATCTAGTAATTTGACTTCATTCCACACAAGAGAATTGAAAGCATATATTCATACAAAAATCTACATATATAGCATAATTATGCTAAGGATGAAAAATTTATTTGAAGCCCATTATAAAAGATTTGGGTTTCCTAAGCAGAGTCCTTTGACTTTCACACCAACCCACTGCAAAGGCAGCATCCATCTCAGCCAACTATGTCATCCCCATGGCTCTTGCAGAGCAGGGGGAAGGGGAACTAACTGAAGCTTGCACAAATTACTGAGTTCTGAGTAATACAGTCATTTGTCTCTGATCTAGGAGTATCTTATCTTATTGTAAGGAGTATCATATCTTTTGCCAGCTTCCATAAGACAGTGACAGGCTCACTTGTGAGCTTGCAAGTCAAGTAAAACCTTAGAACTTCCCAGTTCTTGACAGAGAGGTCTTGAGGTAATCAACTGGGTAAATGGTCAGGGAGACCACAGGAAGAGTAAAAAGGTGCCATGTACACACATATCAACTCATTCTGTTACTCACCTAAAACAAATACAAAGCTATATATCAGTTATATCTCAATTTTTAAACAAAGTTAGACTAGCTTCATTTTCAGACATAGTCAGGGACTCTAAGGAGTTGAGGAAAGCTTTTATCTCCCTTACACTAGCTTCTTTCACTTAGCATGTTTTCAAAGTTTCCACAGTGTGGGAACTCTTCCTACAGGCTATGCAGCGCTCTGTAAATCTAAAATTACTTCAAATTTTTAAAGTTTATTTAAAAAAATAAAATAAGGAAGGTCAGACATGACCTTATTTTACCACCTCTTCCCTCAAAGAAGAATATTATATAATAATAAAGGGGTCAATTCTCTAAGAAGTCATAATGATTATTAATGTGTATGTGCCTAACAAGAGAGCGTTAAATACTTGAGACAAAACTGATAGAACTGCAAGGAGAAATAAAAGAATTCACTCTTACAGTTACAGACTTCAACATCCCTCTATCAGAAGCGGCCAGATCCAGCAGGCAAAGAATCAGTAAGCAAATACCTGAACTCAACAGCACCACCAATCAACTGGCTATAATTGACATCTATCAACTACTTCAGGCAAAAACAGCATAATATATATTATTCTCAAGTTCACATGGAACACTGATCAACAGACCACATTCTGGGCCATGAAACACACATAAACAAACTTTAAAACAGAAAACATGCAGTGTATGTTCTCTGATGATGAAGGTATCAGTAACAGAAAGATAGTCAGAAAATTCCAAAAATAGTTGGAGATTAAACAGCATACTTCTAAATAACATACAGGTTATAGACAAAAGCACTAAAAAAATTTTTAACATTTTGAACTAAATGAAAATAATATTTATCAAAATTTGTGGGATACAGTGAAAGCAGTGCTGAAGGGAAATTTATAGCACTGAATGTATATGTTAAAAAAGAAAAAAGATCTAAAATCAATATATAATCTTGATATCTTTTGTATATCATTTTATATATCATTTTTATATATAATCTTTTATATATCATTAAACTAGAAAAAGGAGGGCAAATTAAATCCCAAGTAAGCAGAAGAGAATAGAAATTGGAGCAGAGATCAATGAAACTGAAAATAGGAAATCAATAGAGAAAATCAACAAGCCCAAAGCTGTTTTTTTTTAATATCAATAAAAACTGATAGGCCTCTAATCAGGCTAAGAAAAAAGAAGAGAAGATACAAATGACTTATATCAGAAATGACAAAGAAACATCATTACAGCACACAGGGACATTAAAAGGATAATAATGAAACATTATAAATAATTATATGCCTACAAATTTGATAACCTAGATGAAACAGACCAATTCCTTAAAATCTACAATCTGCCAAAACTCACACAAGAAGAAATGTACTGAAATATGTTCAGAAATATCTGAATAGACATGTATCTATTAAAGGTACTGAATGTATAATTAATAACCTTCCCCAAAAGAAAGCACTAGGCCCTGAAAGGCTCAAATGTTTGGTGAGTTGTACCAAACATTTAAGAAAGATAGTAAACCAATTCTGTATAATCTCTTCCAGAAGATAAAAGCCAATGGAATATTTCCTAACTCATTCTATGAGGCCAACAGTAACATAACACCAAAACCAGACAAGGACGTTACAAGGAAAAACGAATACTACAGACTATATTTCTCATGAATAGGAATGCAAAAATCCCCAACAAAAAGTTAGCAAATAGAATCCCCCAATGCATAAAAAAAAATTATATATCACAACCAAGTAGGATTTATCCCTGCTATGCAAAACTAGTTCAACATTTGAAAATTAATGTAATACACCACATAAACAGGCTAAAAAAGAAAAATCACACAACTATAGCTGAAGATGGAGAAAAATCATTTGACAAAAATCTAACCCATTCATGACTCTTTTTAAAGTTAAAGCAAATTAGGAATAGAGGAGAAATTCCTTAATTTACAAAAACATCTAACATCATACATAAACCTACAGCTAACATCATGAGAATCTAGAAGACTTCCTACTAAGTAAGGTCAGGATCAAGACAAGACTATCCCCTCACCACACCAATTCAACATCATACTAGAAGTCCTAGCTAACGCAATAAGAACTCCCCCAAAGGGAAATAAAAGGTATATATCCTGGGAAATAAGAAATAAAACTGTCTTTGTTCTCAGATGACATGACTGCCTATGAAGAAAATCCCAAAGAATCAACAAAACACCACTGGAACTAATGAGCAATTATAGCAAGATCAATTAGAAGAGCCAATCATTTTCCTATATACCATCAATAAACAAATGGAATTGGAAATTTAAAACATAATGCCATTTGAAGTGAAGTGAAAAGTGAAAGTGAAAGTCACTCAGTCAGGTCCAACTCTTTGTGACCCCACAGACTCCACAGTCCATGGAATTCTCCAGGCCAGAATAATGGAGTGGGTAGCCTTTCCCTTCCCCAGGGGATCTTCCTAGCCCAGGGATCGAACTCAACGTCTCTCGCGTTGCAGCTGGATTCTTTATCAGCTGAGCCACAGGGGAAGCCCAAGAATACTGGAGTGGGTAGCCTATCCCTTCTCCAGTGGATCTTCCCAACCCAGAAATCGAACCAGGGTCTCCTGTATTGCGGCCGGATTCTTTACCAACTAAGCTATCAGGTAAGCCCAATGCCATTTGCATTAGCACCAAAAAAAAAAAAAAAAAGAAAGAAAGAAAAGAAATACTCAGGTATAAATCTAACAAAATATCTATTAATATATTACAAACATGAACAACCTGATTTAAAAATTGGCAAAAGAGCTGAATAGACATCTCACAAAAGAAACTATACAGATGGCCACTAAGCATATGAAAACGTGCTTCCACATCATATGTCATCAGAGAAGTGAAAATTAAAACAACAGTGATGTACCACTACATATCAATTAGAATGGTGAAACTCTAAACCACTATCAGCACCAAATGCCAGCAAAGATCTGGAACGCTCGTTCATTGATGGTGAGATTGCAAAATGGTACAGCAACTTTAGAAGACAGTTTGGCAGCTCCTTACAAGACTAAACGTACTCTTACTATGTGATCCAGCAATTTCACTACTTGGTATTTACCCAAAGGAGTTCAAAAATGCAAGTCCAGGACCTCCGTTGTAGTACAGTGGGTAAGAATCTGCCTACCAATCTGTATGTGGGAGATACAGATTTGATCCCTGGGTCCAGGAGGATTCCACATGCTGCAGAGCAACTAAGTCCCTGTGCCACAACTACTGAGCCTGCATGCAGCAACTCTGGAGCCCGCTAACCTAGAGCCTGTGCTCCACAAAAAGAGACCACCACAAGAAGAACACACACCGCAACAAAGAGCTGCCCCTGCTCTCCACAACTAGAGAAAGCCTGTGCACAGCAACAATAACTTGATGCAGCCAAAAATAAATAAATAAACATGAAAAACTATAAGTCCACACAAAGACCTGATTTCAGATATTTATAGCCACTTTATCCACAACTGATGAAACTTGGAAGCAACCAAAATTTCCTTTAGTGAGTGAATGCATAATTAAACTACGGCACACCCATACTATTCAATAATAAAAATAAATGAATTATAAAGCCAAGAAAAGACCCTAAATACATATTACCAAGTAAAAGAAGCCAATCTTAAAAGGCTGCAAATTAAATAATTCCAACTATATGACATCCTGAAAAAGCAAAATGATGGAGACCATGAAAAGATCAGTGATTGCCAGGGGTTAAGGAAGGAGGGAAGGAAGAATAGGCAGAGCAGAGAATTGTTAAGACAATGAAACCATTCTGAATGATACTATAATGATGGATACATGCATTTGTCAAAACCCATAAAAGTGTAAAAGTAAATAAAAAAGAATGATACCTAATGTACACTATGAACTTTGAGTGATTATGCTATGTCAGTGTAGGTTCATCAACTGCAACAAATGTACCACTCTGGTCCAGGAGGTTGATATTTGGGGAGGCTATACATGCCGGGGAGCAGTATATGAGTTGTTGTTCAGTTGCTCAGTCGAGTCTGACTTTTTGCAATCCCATGGACTGCAGCACACCAGGATTCCCTGTCCTTCACCATCTCCCGGAACTTTTTCAAACTCACATTCATTGAGTCCATGATGTCATCCAATCAGATCATCCTCTGTCGTTCCCTTCTCCTCCTGCCTTCAATCTTTCCCAGCATCAGGGAGAACTCTTCTTAATTTCTGCTCAATTTTGCTGTGAACCTAAAACTACCCTAAATAATTAAATCTATTATTTAAAAATGCAATAAACATATTCTCTCTTTGTTCTCAACTTTCTTAAAAGACTAAAGATTATATAATACAATAATTTTAACACTATATTTTTGGATTCATAACACATACAGTTGACCCTTGAATAACATGGGAGTTAGCGGCCACAATCCCTACAGAGATGAAAATCTGCATACAGTTGGTCCTCCATATCTGCACTTCCACATCCAAGGAGTCCACCAACCCCAAAATGTGTAGTAATGTAGTACATATTTATTGAAAAAAGCCCATGTATAAAGGGAATCATGCAGTTAAGACTTACATTATTCAAGGGTCAACTGTATAAATATAATACAGATGAGAGTATAGAACAAAGACGAGGGAATGGAATTACATTAAAGCCAAGTTTCTATATATTACTGAAATAAAGTCAGTATTAATTTTAAGTAGATTGTGATAAGTTATGATGCATATTGTGGTCCCCAGATATCAAACACAGAGAAAATAATAAAATAATACAGTTAAAAAATCAATTGATTAAAAATCAATTTTAAATAACACATAAAAAAATATTTAACACAAAAGAAGTCAAGGAGCAACAGAGGAAAACAAGAGAGAGATCAGTTAGAAAACAAATATTAAAATGCTAAGTGCAAATTAAATCATATCAGTGATTACCATAGATATCAATGGTCTACATATACCAAACTAATGGTAGAAACTGTTAGAATGGATGAAAAAGCAAGATCCAATGATGTATTGTCTATAAGAGACACACTTAAGATCAATAGTTATAAATGGAAGTCTTAATAATTCATTCTCAATAATTGACATAACAATTAGAAAATCATCAAAAATAGAAAACACTTGAACACCACTATAAACCAGCTCAAATGTAATATATATGGAACACTCTATCCAATGAAAACAGAATACACATTCTTTTAAGGTACACATGGAACATTCTCCAGGATAGAACATATGCTAGGGCATAAAATAAGTCTCAGTAAATTGTAAAAAAGCTGAAATCATACAAAGAAAGAACCCTAGAAGTTTTCCAAGTATGTATAAATAAGCATCTCACATATAAATACCCATGAGTTAAAGAAGAAACCAAATAAAATTGGAAAATATATTGACTGGGTAAAAACAAAATTTAAAGACTTATAGAAAATATTATAAACATCTTTATGGCAACAATAGGTAACCTAGAGGAAGTGTCCATAGTCCTGCTGCTGCTGCTAAGGCACTTAGTCGTGTCCAACTCTGTGCAACCCCACAGACAGCAGCCCACCAGGCTCCCCCGTTCCTGGGATTCTCCAGGCAAGAACACTGGAGTGGGCTGCCACTGCCTTCTCCAAGGCATGAAAGTGAAAAATGAAAATGAAGTCGCTCAGTCGTGTCTGACTCTCAGCGACCCCATGGACTGCAGCCCACTAGGCTCCTCTGTCCATGAGATCCTCCAGGCAAGAATAGAGTGGGGTGCCATTGCCTTCAAGACACAAATTTCCAAAACTGACATAAGAGCAGATAGAATGTACAAATAAACCTACCACATAGGCTCCTCTATCCATGGAATTTTCCAGGCAAGAGTACTGGAGTGAGTTGCCATTTCCTTCTCCAGGGGATCTTCCCAGCCCAGGGATCGAACCAGGGTCTCCCGCATTGCAGGCAGACGCTTTACCATCTGAGCCACCAGGGAAACCCAAAAATTGAATTAACAATTTAAAACTTCCCACAAAGAACACTTGTTTCAAATAGACTCATTAGTGAATTATATTAAATGATTTAAAAAGAAATAGTATCAATTCTTCTCAAACTTTCATAAAATAGAGGAGGACAAAACGTGTCTGAACTCACTGCAGATGAAGCCAGAATTATCCTAATATCAAAGCCCAATGAAGACATCATAAAAAAGGAAAACTACAAGCCAATATCTCTCCTAAACACAAATGCAAAAATCATTAAGATAATATCAGAGAAGAGAATAAAACAACAAATAAGTGATTTTTACACCATGAGCAAGTAATAATTATCCAAGGAATTGAATAATTGTTTCAACATCCAAAAACTAACTAAATGTAATACAGAATAAGAACAAAACCCATATGATACACTTAAAAATACAGAAGAAAGCATCCACCAAAATCCAATACACATTCATGACATAAACTCTAAATAACCTAAGACTGAAAAGCAACTTTATCAACCTGATAAAAGAAAAATCCACACCTAACATCATGCTTCCCTGGTGACTCATATGATAAAGAATCTGCCTGCAACTCAGAAGACCTGGGTTCAATCACTGGGTTGGAAAGATCCCTTGAAGAAGGGAATGACTACACTCTCCAGTATTCCTACCTGGGGAATTTCATGGACAGAGGAGCCTGGCAGGCTAAAACCCATGGGGTCACAAAGGGTCAGTCATGACTGAGCAACTAAGCACAAAGGTTTAAGGTAAACAACCATCAGTTCAGTTCAGTTCAGTTCAGTCGCTCAGTCGTGTCCGACTCTTTGCGACCCCGTGAATCGCAGCACGCCAGGCCTCCCTGTCCATCACCATCTCCCAGAGTTCACTCAAACTCACGTCCATCGAGTCAGTGATGCCATCCAGCCATCTCATCCTCTGTCGTCCCCTTCTCCTCCTGCCCCCAATCCCTCCCAGCATCAAAGTCTTTTCCAATGAGTCAACTCTTCGCATGAGGTGGCCAAAGTACTGGAGTTTCAGCTTCAGCATCCTTCCTTCCAAAGAAATCCCAGGGCTGATCTTACTTAGTGCTAAAAAGGATACTATTAACTTTCCAATAAGATCAGAAAATTACATCCATAAAGGCTATGGGTGTAATGCACAGCATAGAGGAAAAAACAAAGAAAGGAATAAGGCAAGAATTTCACTATTGCCACTTTCATGAAACATTTCACTGGAAGTGCTAGTCAGTACAATAGGAAAGAAAAATACATTGAAGGCATCCAGATAGGAACATGGGAACTAAAAAACTATCCTTGTTCTCAAATGACAGTATCTTACATGTATAAATCCTAAAGAATACACAAAAAGACTTCCAGAATAACAATTATAGCATGGCTTCAGGACTTAAGATCCATGTAGAAAAATTACTATATTTCTATACACTAATAATAAACAATCTGAAAATGAAATTAAGAAAATAATTCTATGCACAGTGAAGGAAATAATAGTCAATACAAGTGGACAACCTACTGAATGAGAGCAAGTATTTGCAAATTATATGATGTTTATAGGGTTAATATCCAAATATATAAACAACTCATACAACTCAATATAGCAATAAACAAACAACATAATAAAAAACATGCAGAAGATCTGAGTAGACTTTCCAAAGAAGACATAGAGATGGCCAACAGGCACAGGAAAAGATGCTCAACATCACTACTTATAAGAGAAATGCAAAACAAAACAACAATGAGATATCACCTCACATCTATCAGAATGACTATCACCAAAAACTCTATAAATAACAAATGTTGGTGAGGATGAAAAGCAAAGGGAACTGTAGTACACTGTTGGTGGGAATGTGGATTTGTGCAGACACTATGGGAAACATTATGGAGGTTCCTAAGATAACTAAAAATAGAAATATCATATGATCCAGCAATTCTACTCCTGCTTATATATCTAAAGTAAACAAAAATGCTAACTCAAAAGAAATAGGCACCTCAATATTCATAACAACACCATTTACAACAGCCAAGAGATGGAAGAAATTTAAGTGTCCATTGACAGATGAACAGATAAAGACGTGGTATATATACACAGTGGAATATGACTCAACCATAAGAAAGAATAAAATTCTGCAAGTTATAACAAGATGGAGGGACACAGAGAGTATTAGGCTTAGTGAAATAAGTCAGAAAGAAAAAGACAAATACTGTATGTTTTCACTAAATAAAACAAACAAGTGAATATAACAAAACAGAAACTGACTCAACTATATAGAGAAAAAAACTCACAGTAACAGTGCAGAGACAGAAAGTGGATGGTCAAAACTGGGGTAGGGAATTAGAAGCCAAAACTACTATGTATAAAATAAATAAGCTATAAGAACAAAGTTACAGCACAGGGAATATGGCCAATATTTTATAATAACTTTCAATAGAAATAATCTATTAAAAATTGGATCACTGTGTTGTACACCTGAAACTAATATAATATTGTAAATCAACTATTCTTCAAGTTTAAAAAATCCAATTGCAATACCACCCAAAATGATAAACTGCATAGGAATAAATTTAACAAAACAAGTGTAAGGCTTATATACCACCAACAATAAAACATTGAGGAGATTAATTAAAGAAGATCTAAATAAATGGGGAGACATTTATGATTCATGATTGAAATCATGCTCATATTTAAAAGACTCAATGCTGTCAATACAGAAATTTTTCCCAAAATTGATTTGTACATTCAGCATAATCCCTAGAAAATACAGCAGATATATATCAGAAGTTGACAAACTGATCTTAAAATTCATATGGAAATACAAAGGACCTGGAATTACCATGACAATATTTTAAAAGAAAAAAGTTGACAGACTTATACTACTCAGTTTAAATCTTACTCAGAAGATACAATAATCAAGACAGTGCAGTACTGACATAAGAACAGTCATTCAACAATCTCCATAATAAAACTTATCTCCACACAAAAACTTATAAATAAACTCAGCGAGGTAGCAGGATACAAGATTAACATACAGAAATCAGTTCCATTTCTTTACACTAACAATGAAATATCAGAAAGGGAATGTAAAAAAATAAAATACCTTAAAATACTGCACCAAAAAATAAAATACCTAGGGAAAAACCTGAGTCAAGGAGGTAGAAAACTTATATGCTAAAAAATATAAAACATTAATAAAGAAAATTAAAGACAATTCAAAGAAATGGAAATATACCCCATGCTCTAGGACTGTACGAAGCAATACTATTAAACTGTCATACTATCAAAAGCAATCTACATATTTAATGCAGTCCCTATCAAATTGTCCAGGACATTTATCAAAGAACTAGAACAAATAATCCTAAAATTTATATGGAAATATGAAAGATCAGAATTGCCAAGCAATCTTGAAAAAAGAGAACAAAGCAGGAAGCATAACCCTCCCAGACTTTGGATAATACATAAAGCTACAGTAATCAAAACAGGGTGGAGTTGCACAAAATTAGACATACAGATCAATGGAACAGAATAGAGAGCCCAGAAATAAACCCAAATACCAAGAGTCGGACACAACTTAGCAACACAACCACCACCTATGGTCACTGAACCTTTGACAAAGGAGGCAAGAATGGGAAAAAGACAGTTTCATCGGCCAGTGGTACTGGGAAACTTGGACAGTTGCATGTAAATCAATGATGTTAAAACACACCCTTACACCATGCACAAGAATAGCTTAAAGACTTAAACATAAGACATAACACCATATACCCCCTGGAAGAGTTCATAGGCAAAACATTCTCTGACATATACTGTATGAATGTTTTTCTTAGGTCAGTCTCCAAAGGGAATAGAAAAACTAAACAAATAAATGGGATCTAATCAAACTTATAAGCTTTTGCACAGCAAAGGAAGCTGTAAATTAAATTACAAGACAACTTACAGGATGTGAGAAAAATACTTGCAAACAATATGACTGAGAAAATATACAAACAGCTCATACAACTCAACAACAACAGAAAGCAAACAACCCAGTTGAAAAATGGGCAGAAGACCAAAGAAGACATGCAGATGGCCAACAGGCACATAAAAAGATGCTCATCATTGCTAATTATTAGAGAAATGCAAATCAAAACTACAGTGAGGTAGCAGCTCATACAGTCAAACTGGTCATCATCAAAAAGTCTATAAATAACAAATGCTGGTGAGCGTGTGAAGAAAAGGGAACCCTCCTACACTTTGGTGGGAATATCAGTTCATGCAATCACTATAGAAAACAATATGGAGGTTTCTCAGAAAACTAAAAGTATAATTAGCATATGATCCAGGTATCCCACTTCTGCCTATATATATCCAGACAAAACTGTAATTCAAAAAGATCCATGCAGGACTTCCCTGATAGGGCCAGTGGTTAAGACTGCCTTTCAATACAGGGGGTGAGGTTCAATCCCTGGTCAAGGAACTAAGGTCCCACATGCTGTGGGGTGGGCCAAAAAAAATTTTTTTAAAGCTACTCACACTCCTATGTTCATAGCATCACAATTCACAATAGGCAAGACATTGAAACAATGTAAATGTCCATCAACAAATAATGGATGCAGAAGATGTGGAATGGAATACTACAGGCACAATGGAATACTGCTCAGCCATAAAAAGAGTGAAATGATGTCAGTTGCAGCAACATAGATATAACTGCAGATTATCATACTATGTGATCTAAGTCAGAAAGAGAAAGACAAATACCACATGATATCACTTACATGTAGAATCAGTAAGATACAAATGAACCTCTCTATAAAGCAAAAACAAACTCAGAGAACAAACTTGCAGTTGCCAAGGGGGAGGAAGATTAGGAGAGGAATGGACTGGGAGTTTGGTGTAGATACAAACAATTACATATAGAATAGATAAACAACAATGTCCTGCTGTATAGCAGAGAGAACTGTATTTAGTATCTGAGATAAACCATAACAGAAAAGAATATTTTAAAAGTATATATGTGTATAACTGAATCTCTTTGTGGTACAGCAGAAGTTGACATAACACTGTAAATCAACTACACATCAATAAAAAAGCTATACTTCAATTTTTTAAAATTCCATTCACAATACCACCAAAACAAATAAAGTGCTTAGGAATAAATTTAACAAAATAGGTGTAAGGCTTATAAACTGACAATAATAAAACATTGAGGAGATAAAGATGATTACTTAAATGGGGAGACATTTATGATTCATGACTGAAGTCATATTCATGATGCAAAGACTAAACATTGTCAAAATAGCAATTCTTCCCAAAATGAGCAATACATCAATCTAGCAGGCATTACTCAGAAAATAACAAACTGATTCTAAAATTCACATGAATATGCAAAGGACCTAGAATTGCAACAAAAAGGTTTTTAAAAAAACAAAGTTGAGGGACTTAAACTAGCTTCAAACCTTGCACAAAAGATACAATAATCAAAACAGCATGGTATTAGCACAAGCATAGTCATACAACAGGTAATTAAACTGAATTATGAGACAAAAGCAAATCTTTAAACTTATGGTCAATTTACTTCTGATAAAAGTTCCAAGACAATTAAATGTAAAAGGTATAGGCTTTCTAACAATTGAATATATACATTCAAAAACTAAACTTAAACTAATAGTTCACACCATAGACAAAAAAACTAACTCAAACTGGATCAGAGACCTAGATGTTAACAACTAAAATTTTTAATTTCTTAAAAAAGCAGTGGCAAGAATCTATATGACTTTGGTTGAATAAGAGGTTCTTAGATACAACACCAAACTTACAATATATTTTCATTTGGTATTTTGAGGGTCATCAAAATGCAAAATGCATGCACATTACCAGTAAGTCACCAATAAGAATTTTGTGAAATACACTTAACACTAATATGTCAATTATACCTCAATGAAACAAGGGAGGAAAGTCCATCAAATGAGATAAAAATATGTGCAATTACATATAAGATAAAGGATTTGCATCCAGAATATATAAAGAAATTTTATAATTCAAAAATAAGGCAAAAAAGATAATTTTTAAATAGACAAAATATTTGAGCAGATATTTAACCACAGAAGATACATGATATAAGCTCAGCTTAATAAGCTCATGAAAAGATGTTCAACATCATTAGTCATTAGAGAAATGCAGGTTAAACCACAATAACATAACACAACACACTCAACTAGAGTAACTGTAATCAAAAAAGACAGTATCAAGTGCTGGTGAGAATGAGGAAAGACAAGAACCTACAAGCCTTGCTCAGGGCAATGTAAAATGGTACAACCAATTTGGAAAACCATTCCTTGTGAAAGCTGCTCAGTTGTGTCTGACTCTTCGTGCCCCCATGGACTACAGCCTGCCAGGGTCCTCTGTCCATGGGATTCTCCAGGCCAGAATACTGGAGTGGGTAGCCTTTCCCTTCTCCAGGGGATCTTCCCAACTCAAGGATCAAACCCAGGTATCTGGCATTGCAGGTGGTTTCTTTTTACCATCAAAGCCACAGGGAAGCCCCAGAAAATTGAAGAGGGTAGCCTATCCCCTCTCCAGCGGATCTTCCCAACCCAGGGATTGATCCCAGGTCTCCCACATTGCAGGCGGATTCCTTACCGTCTGAGCCACCATGGAAGCCCACAGTTTGGGGGTTTTTTTTAAGTAAAATATTCCATAGTTTGTTTTTTTAAGTGAAACATAAACCTGCCTTTTGACCCAAGAGTCACATTCCTTGGAATCTATGTGCAATATCTGAAAATATATGTCCCCACAAAGACATGTAAATGATTGCTCATAACAGTATTATTCATAAAAGCCCCAAATTAGAAATAACCCACATGTCCAAATACTGGTGAGTGAACAAACAAATGTGGTATTTCCATACAATAGATAACTATTCCTCAAGTAAAATGAAAGCACTACCGATGAAACATGCTACAACATGGATAACAATGGCTAAAATAAAAAATAAACTTCTAAAACAGTATACTGACTGAAACAAGCCATATAAAAAGACTACAAACAGTATGATTTGTTTTTTGTGAAATATGTAGTAAAAAGGCAAATTTATAGAGACAAAGGGCAACCAGTGATTACCTTGGCCTGGGATTTTGAGAGAGGATTTAATGAAAACAGGCATGAAGGAACTTAGGTGAAGATGTTCTAAAACTGGCTATACTGATGGCTGCCCAACTCCATAAGTTTATTAATAATCACTAAATTGAAAACAGAAAAATTAACATCACCTATAAGGAAAAAATGGCTACAATATGTCTCCAGAGAAAGACATAGGATCACTTAGTAGTGTTCAAAAACATTTAAGTAATTGACTTTAAATATTCCTTGTCTTGAGGAAACATCATAGAATCCCAAATAACTACCTATAACTTTCAAAAGTATTTATAACTTGAAAAACATCAAAAGGCTACCAACTGTCCCACATAAAAGTTAATGAAGGAAACATGACACCTGAAAGCAATACACGATCCTGACCTGCATCTTACAGGCCAACCTGCGGAGGGCAGATTGGACGAAAGCTGTCAAAGGTACAAACTTCCAGTTATAAGATAAATAAGTACTACAGATGTAATATATAACATGATAAACATAATTAACACTGCTTATGTTATACATGAAAGTTGTTAGAGAAAATTCAGAGTTCTCAATCACAAAGATCATTTTTTTTTCTATTTCCTTAGTTTTGCATCTATAGGATATGAGGGAGTTTTCTCTAAACTCACTGTGGTAATCATTTCATGATGTATACAAGTCAAATCATTATGCTGTATACCTTAAACAGTGTTATGTGTCAATTAATATCTCAATAAAGCTTAGGGGGAAATACTAATAAAATTTAAAAAATTTAAAGTAGATACAAAGATATATTGATTGAGATATATTTTAAAAGGACATTATTGGTACAGTTGACAAAACTGGAAAATGGACTGCAGATTAAAGTATGGCATCAATGTCAAATATCTTTAATTTGATAAATGTTCTAAAGATATATAAGAATATTCTTGTTAGCAAATATAAACTGAATTAACCTGAGGTAAAGAGTCCTAATGCATAAAACTTACTAATGATTCAAGGAAAAAAAATATATATATATATCATCACATACCTCCTGTGATCTTTCTGAGAAACAGAAATAAAGACTAATAAAGCAAGTGAGGCAAAATGTTAAAAGTTAATAAAGGATAAATGGAAGTTCTTTATATTATTTTTGCAATGTCTCCATAAGTTTGGGAATATTTCAAAATAAAGCATTAAAAGTTCAATAAAACAGTAAGAGACCAATACTTATTTGACATGACATTTATTTCTGAGCAACAACCAGTATCATGCTGAATAGGCAGACACTAGAAGAGTCCCATCAGAATCTAGAATAGAAAAAGATGCCATTTTCCACTAGTATTCGACACTGTATTGGAGATACTAGCCCACAAATTAGACAAGAGACAGGAATTAAATGTTTATAGTTTTGAAAGGAGGAAAAATAAGACCATTTGCAGACCATATGATTGTAAATGTAAAAAAATAACTGAGAAAAAAAGAATCCCATAATGAGTAAAAAATAACTGAGAAAAAAAGAATCCCATTTTGAATACAAAATTAATATACAGAAATTACTGCCTTTCATTTATAACAGAGAAGCCCAAGTATTCAGTTAAAAACAAGCCAAACAAATCACTATTTAGCTCCAGCTTCAGTTTCAGCCTTAACATTTAAAAGCCCAAATAACTACTTTAAGGACAGTTTTGCCATTCTTAAAATGGTAAGACATTAATGATCTTGTGATCACATAGTCCGTCATCATACCTAATCAGTGGAATACTTCAATAATAACAATGCTATTCACTCCCCAGTAACATGTTTGGGTAGTAACAGAAAGCACAGCCTAATAAATCAGAATTAACCAGAATTACTGTGAGCTAAGCAGAAAGTGAGCAGGCCACTATCATCATTCTGTTTCAGGCAAAGACAAAGGTGTATAAGAGATATTTGAAGTTGCCTTTTCTTATACAACGTTTTCATATAAAAGGCAGTACTGCACACTGGAAAAGGTCTCTCCAATAACAGAAAAAGAGTTAATGTACTTTGTGGATAACAATTCCAAACAGCAATAAGCTCTAACATTTTTCAGGAAAAAAAAAAAACAATACTTTGCCATTTCAGGAAGAAAACAAATCCCCTGTGTTATGTATGTAAATACATAAAAAAAGATCTTGTCACATCACCACTGGATTGGGAGCTGATAGAGAGTTGAAGGGAGTTACAGCTTTAACTATGCTATTTAGATTTCCTAAAATATGTAACCAGGTATTATTCCTGAAGTAAATAAAAATAAATAAGAATGTTTAAAAGCTAGTTATGCATTCTTAGAGAATAACACAATGGCCCTCATTAGTGCCAATATCAAGAGAACTGTCAGGCCTAGAGCTCTGGACCTGTGTGGCTCAGAGTCTTAAATGAAGGAAGAAAACATTCACAGTGCTCAGATGCCCAATGCTGAGAAAACTCCTGAGTTCCACTTGGTGATGTCCATCTTTTGCCTGGCTTCCTGTACCCAAGTTCCCTCACTCTTCTCCCCAAATGGGACAGAAGCCACCCTGTACCCTACCCAGAACCAGGATTTATTTGCTAATTCTGCACCGCAGAGGTTGAAGCAGTTCATACTGACTGGATATTCCTTGTTGATTGACACCAAGAAAGCCCAATGAGTGGGCCTGATAATGTACCCTTTTGGGTCTCTTAAACTAAAATGAGGCAGAATGAAAGATATTTAATCTGATGCAAGCCATTCCTGAATTATACAGATTTTATGCCATGAAAACACCTAGAAAAGTACTTACTAACAGATCAGACCCCTATTTAGGATGATGAAGAGGATGATAATGATGATATTATTTACCATGCATTACCATGTGTCAGGGATTGTTCAAGAGACTGAAAACAGCTCTGACAATGTCAAGTGGGAAAGACATACTATAAACATTATAAACTATTCACTAAACACTCAACTAGGCTCCAAGAACATCTGATGTACATTATTTCACAACCCCTCTGCACAGTAGATGGCACTCTCCCCACTTCACATGTAAGGAAACTGAAGTTAGTGAAGGTGAAATGACTTGCCCATGATCTCTCAACTAGAAAGAGGCAAAGCAGAAGCGGAAATCGGGTGCATCTATGCCAGGTCTCCAGTAATTGTCTTTGTCTCGTTCCAGGTCCTCATTCCCTTGGAAGGGAAGCTCGCAGTGAGGAGTCACTGAGGTCTGGACAATGACCTCAGATGTGAAAGTCCTGAGGTCAGGAGAGCAGGAGACACAGAGTGCGCCAGCTAAGGACTGGTACCTCCACATTCAAAACTGCAATATCCATTATGCCAGGAGCCCCGAGCCCCACCAGATGTCCTGGCCAGCTTTCAGTTGGTCCATCTGTCTCTTAGAACATGGAACATCCACACTCACTCTCCTAAACGGAGCCCCTACTATTGCCAGACCATGGAGTATTCAAAGATCATGAAAAGAACTGTCCAGGACCAAAGTAGTTGTTTCCTGCAAGTTCCCATTCTTTCCCTCCCCACCCCACCTTCTGTGCAAATAAAGTAGCAGGGCAGATGCTCCTATTGCTTGGGAACATAGAGGCTGGTGACAATGGCCTCCACCTTCACCTCATTGGAACTCAGTAGGGTCCCTCAACACTGATTCAAGGCTGGCCCAGGTTCCACCAGCCACAGCCCAGACGGAAGTCACCACCACAAGGGAATTTCTTAACCAAAAACACCAGAAAGCCAGCCATAAACTCGGATGCGGGCCAGAAGTGCAGAGAAAAGCACTGAATTTAAGCCTAGGAAGTTTCAGTTCCCTTTATGACTTTGTCACCAATAAGCAGGGGCCTGACTTCAAGCACAAACTGCCCTCTACCTAAACACCTTAACTGCTGAATGAAAACAAGTTTAGTGATCTTAAACTTTGGCATAACAGAATCGTTGTGGAGGTACTTAAAAAGAATTCCTCCATCCGTGGCTTCAGGAACTCTGTTCAGTGGTTCTGGGATGGGGCAAAGAATCTGCATTTCACAGTAACTGGCCAGAGAAGGCCAGTGTCACCCAATTCACACACCAGTGGTTTAAATGAGCATCAAGAGAGCCCTGATTTAAACAGAATTCTGTATAAAGGAATACTATGCAGCCCTCAAAATGAGAACACATAAGCTATTTTGTTAAAAAAAAAAAAGTGAGCAATCACATGGACATGGGTGGAAGGAAATCCTTTGAGGCCATATGACAGTGTTGTTGCTGCTGCTGCTGCTGCTAAGTCACATCAGTCCTGTCCAACCCCATAGACAGCAGCCCACCAGGCTCCCCCATCCCTGGGATTCTCCAGGCGAGAACACTGAAGTGGGTTGCCATTTCCTTCTCCAATGCATGAAAGTGAAAAGTGAAAGTGAAGTCGCTCAGTTGTGTCCAACTGTTAGCGACCCCATGGACTGCAGCCTACCAGGCTCCTCCGTCCATGGGATTTTCCAGGCAAGAGTACTGGAGTGGAGTGCCATTGCCTTCTCCGATATGACAGTGTTACCTATCCTGAAATCATTATTGGATGTTTTCATCCATTAATACTGGAGAGCTGAGCCACACCTTCCCTTGGTCACCAAGATCTGCTGCATAGATTCACCTTTGAACTGATCTTCAGATCAAAGGCGCCGTCCTCTTCATTATCTTGAGGGGAGCCTGACGTCTCACACTCAGCTAGGCTAGCTTCTGGCTTCTGAGTAAACTGGTTCGTCCTTCGGCAAGACGTTTCATCAATAGAAAATTGCGCTAAAACGGATACTCCTCTCCCATGTAGTTACCGTCAAAATGAGAGACAGTAAACTCAGTTCGGGCTTCCCAGCTGGCTCAGCGGTCAAGAATCCGCCTGCAATGCAGTAGCCGCAGGAGACATGCCTTCGATCCCTGGGTGGGGAAGATCCCCTGGACGGGGGACCTTATTCCAGTGGAGAATCCCATGGACAGCGGAGCCTGGCGGGCTAGTCCACAGGGTCACAAAGAGTCGGACACAACTGAAGCGACTTAGCAGGCACACAAACTCTTGGTTCAGTTAATGGAATTGTAAAGATAACCATCATCGTGCTAGCTATATATTATGATAAATATATAAGCTAATCCTGCAGGGGTTGCTATTAAGACACTCAATTCTAACATCGCTTTTCCTTTTTCATCTCTGCTGCAAGGATCTGACAGTCATTGACAACACAGGCAAACAGAGGCTTAAGGATGTCATCCAAAACCTGCTTCCCTCCAGGCTCAGCTGGTAAAGAATCCGCCTGCCATGCAGGAGACTTGGGTTCGATCCCTGGGTTGGGAAGATCCCCTGAAGAAAAGAAAGGCTGCCCACTCCAGTATTCTACCCTAGAAAATTCCATGGACGTCCATGGGGTCGCAAAAAGTCGGACACGACTGAGTGACTTTCACTTTCACTTTTCACTTTCTAAAACCTCACCTCACTATTGGACCAAAAGAAGATAAAAGGTCACTGCCAGGGCGAGGTCTCAAGGGCTTGAGGGAACTCCATCTCAGGGTCCTGGTGCAGCGTTCCAATGGTGAGACTTGAAATTTAATCGGTTTTCCGGTTAAGGCTTCCCGCTTCTGAGGTCAACACGAGGAAAGCCAAACTCTTGACCCAGGAAGCCTATTCCTAATGCCAGGGCGAGGTCTCAAGGGCTTGAGGGAACTCCATCTCAGGGTCCTGGTGCAGCGTTCCAATGGTGAGACTTGAAATTTAATCGGTTTTCCGGTTAAGGCTTCCCGCTTCTGAGGTCAACACGAGGAAAGCCAGACTCTTGACCCAGGAAGCCTATTCCTAGAGCTGCATGATTGCTCCGCCCCCTTCAGGCCTGTAAAAGTATTTGTCTACCTTGAACTACCCACCACGCTACAGCTCTTGCGCAACACAGACGCCTCCATTTCTGTGGGCGGAGCCTGAAGGGGCAAGGATTAAGGTGGGGCTGCTTTCCGACTCAAGTTCCGCCGGCGTCAGTCACGTCATCCTTTGCCCACTCTGGTGCAAACCCGTCCATGTGAGGTGCGGAGGGCTCAAAGACGCAAGGCCAAGTCCAGCAGCTCCCCTAGACGCCAGGACTGCGTGACTCCCCAGAGGCAATCCCAGAGTTCCGAAGACTCGTTCCTCGCCCTGCGGTCCTGCGCCCCACCGCCCCGCGTCGGCCCTGCCTGTGAAGCGGCCTGTCATTACCTGTGGGACAGAACCCTTCCTCTCCCTCGGCCGCGGCGACACTGAAATGATGGGCAGCCGGCCCCACAGCCCCAGCGCTTCCTCTGCAGACCAGTGGGAACAGCAGGCCGAAGGACCCGGCCCTGCCAAGCGCCGTCGAACGGAGGAGCCCATGGACCACGAGTTCGAGGTAGCGCCCAGAGTGGACAACGTAATGGGGACCCCAGACATGGGAGCACTCACCTCCCTGGTGATTCTGGCGGACGGCTATGCCCTGCATTTGCCCCTGGACGAGGTCGACCTGGTGCTGGAGCCCGAGCCCACATCCGTGCTGCAAGTTTCTCTTGGGGATCACACTCTCATACTGATCCCTGGAGCCCTCCTGGGCTCTAGCTTCGAATTCCTAGAAGGGGAGAGCCACTCGGCCCTTGTTCTGGAACAGGGCTCTTTCCTGAACGCTCCTGGGGAATGCATCGCCCTCGAGCAGGGATTCTGTGGACCTGTCCCAGAGATTGCTGGCCAAGAAGAGGTCTATGAGGAGGACGCAGACGCTGTGTTCCCGCCGGCTGGGATGAATGCAGCTGCCAGCTCAGTTGCTGAGCTCCTCCTTTCCCCTAGAAGGGCATCCGACCCAGACCTCTTGGGCCTAGCCCCAGGGCCCTGGCCTCAGGCGCCCATCCCTACTCCAGAGAGAGGCTCTCCTCACCACCAAGACAACCTGGACTGGCACGTTCCGGAGTTCTTCCTCGACTCACCACTCCAACCTCTACCTCCCTCTCCTTGTCCAGGTTCTCACGAGCGCCCCCAACACCCTGCTGTTCCTGCTCGAAAGGCCCAGAGACGCCTGTTTCAAGAATGAACTTCCTCCCACAATTCTTAGCCACCGGCTGGGACCAGGATGGACTGTTCCGGTGACTGCTGTGTGTATGTTGCCCACCCAGCCAGAATCACAAGGCCGTGATGCGTTTTGGATGCACGCTGTCTTGCAGAATTTTGCAGCAGGTGCAAAATTTACATCTAGCTGGCTAGATCCCTGGGAAGGAAGCTCACCTGGGCAAAGAAAAGACTCTTGCACACAGCGTGCTTTAAGACAGCTGCTTAGGTTTTTCTCTAGGGAGGTCACCCCTAAGCAGCTCTACGCCTTACCCCCAGCCCACCCCCATTTCTCTTCAAAGTCAAGTGCTAGCACTTTTCTTTAAAATGCCATCCTTTCCCAGGCACCCTACGACTGCCCCTCCCCCTTGTTTTCCCCCAAGTAGAGCAATTACTAGATGTGTTTTGTTCAATGTAGTTTTTGGCCCTAGTGTCCCAACTTTTCTAGATGGTGGCTCTAGCCCATTTGGGGGATCTAGTCAATTGTTGTATGTGCACAAATGTTTGTTGGATACAAAACAGGGAATGGGGAACAATGATTATGGCCATTCTCTGAATGACTAGGTTGGCAAGTGGTTTACTTCTATTGCTAGCTTTGTAAGGGTAGTTTCCAAAAAGAACCAACTGTTTTTCATTTTTCTTACATACTTTTAATACAATTCTGTTGTCATGGAAAAGTTTCTAATTCTAAAGATTCTGTGTTTTTGTACTTATAAAATCCCAAAAATGTTTGTACATTGCTACTGGCATATAGAAAAAATTTGCTCTTATGTTGGTCTGGTATCCAGAAAAATTATTTAATTTCTGCAATCACTTATCTGTAAATTGTTATGCTTGACTGATAAAGATAATATCTTTATCAGATAATAATAAAGATATATCTATCTTTATAGATATTTTTTGTACTAAGTTGCTTCAGTCGTGTCCAATTCTTTGCAACGCTATGGACTGTAGCCCTCCAGGCTCCTCTGTCCTTGGGATTCTCCAGGCAAGAATACTGGAGTGGATTGCCATGCCCTTCTCCAGAGGATCTTCCCAATCCAGGGATCAAACCTACACCTCTTATGTCTCCTGCACTGACAGGAGGGTTCGTTACCACTAGCACTACCCTGGAAGCCCAAGAAAGAAAGTGTTAATCACTCAGTCGTGTCCGACTCTTTGCAACCCCATGGACTGTAGCCTGGCAGGCTCCTCTGTCCGTGGAATTCTCCAGGCAAGAATACGGACTGGGTTGCCATGCCCTCCTCCAGGGGATCTTCCAAACCCAGGAATCAAACCTGGGTTTCCTGCACTGTAGGAAGATTCTTTACTGACTGAGCCATCAGAGAGCTTATCTTTATAGATATATCTATATCTATCATATATATGTAGACATATCTCTATATCTATCTTTATGGGTAATAGTATCTCCAAATAATGATGGTACTGTCTCTTTTTTTATTTTTTGACAAGCTTCTTACATCTTATTTTTCCTTGATTTTTTTATTGGCTAGTACTTCAAATTGAATGGTATGGTTAATATTGTCATCCTTTGTTTTTAGGAAGTATAGTTGATTTACAATATTAGTTTCATATATACAACAAAATAATTCAGTATTTTTATGGATTATATTTCATGTGAAGTTCTTACAAAATAATGACCATATATCCTTGTGCTGTATAATATGTCCTAGTTGCTTATCTATTTTATACATAATACTTTGCTTCTCTCTTTCTCTCTCTCTCTTTGGCTGCACTGGTCTTGTTGCTGTGAGCAGGCTTTTCTCTAGTTGTGATGCATGGGCTTCTTATTGTAATGGCTTCTCTTGTTGCAAAGAATGGGCTCTAGGCACATGGGCTTCAGTAGTTGTGGTGCATGAGCTTGGTTGTTCCACAGTATGTGGGATCTTCCCTGACCAGAGATTGAACCAGTGTCTCCTGCATTGCAATGTAGATTCTTACCCACTGGACCATCAGGGAAGCCCCAATTTGTTTCCTTTAATCTCATACCCTATCTTTACCCTCTCCCCACTGTTAAACCACTGGTTTGTTCTTTATATCTGTGAGTCTGTTCCTGTTTTATTATATATATTTAGTGGGTTTATATTTTTAGATTCCACATATAAGTGGTAACAGAGTATATGTCTTTCTCTATCTGACTTATTTTATTATGCATAATACTCTCTAGGTCCATCCACATTGTTGCAAATGGCAGAACTTCCTTCTCTTTGTGGCTGAGTGACATTCTCACATCTCCTTTATTAATCATCTAAAATGGATAGATGACAGAATGATTGAGCCCTGAAACATTAGATGGAGACAACTAAGTAGTGATATATTAATAACTTGAATCCCCAGATCTCTTTTAATCTTTGGCCTACAGAAGTGGCCCACCACTCTATGAAAATTTGCACATCTACCTTGCTCGAAGATGATTCAGAAGCCTCTGCCTGGCAAGACAACATGCACCAACCTCATTTACCCCTATCCCCTCTCTTTGCCACCAGATGGTAACTAAAGTTAAGCATAATACGATACAACAGAAAATCAGAAGGTTCAAAGCAATGGGTATGGTACACTGATATAATACCTAAAGTAGAATAATATATCAGCTAGTGGGGGTGTGGCAGGGCCTACAGGGACACTGTAATAACTGACCAAAAGTAATGTGCTGGGGAGGCACCAGCATCATGAGTTCAGTGGGCCAGGGGTTGGCCAGTGATGGCAGGAGATGCCATTAAGAAGCTAGACTCCTTGGTAGCCTTTGATCTGAGTGACTGACTGTACAAACTAACAATGACCAGACCACTTAAGACAACAAAATTCTGACCCACAAACTTTGTAGCAAGAAGCCCAGAAACAAAACCATAAGCCCTGTGGTAACTGGCCCCAATGATCAGGATTTGGTCAACAACTGCCAGCTTCCCTAATTTTCATCCCTCTTTCTCATAGTTCAGATGGTAAAGAATCCCCCTTGACAATACAGGAGAAGCAGGTTCAATTCCTGGGTCAGGATGATTTCCCTGGAGGAGGGAATGGCTACCCACTCCAGTATTCTTGCCTAGAGAATTCAATGAGCAGAGGAGCCCCGCAGGCTACAGTCCATGGAGTTGCAAAGAGTCAGACACAACTGAGCAACCAACACTTTCTTTCTTCTTTCCAACTCAGGACCATTTTAAGAAAGTCAAATATATTATGCCTAAAATGCAAAATCCACAAATCAAATCAATTGTATAGGATTCCCTGCATCTGTTAGCCTGCCTCTAGCTTTCCCCTACCAATAACCTCATTCAAACACAACAAAAGCCCTCCCTTTTTGCACTATAAATCTTTCTCACTCCCTTACCTGCCTATCAGCTCTCAAATGCAAGTGACAGGGCTGATTCTCTTGCTATATATCAAGCTCTGAATAAGTAGCCCCTACTTGTCCTACTTTGAACAGCCTTGGTTCATATTCAGTTTTCCTGGGGGTCCCAGTGAGGCAGTCTCCATTCCCCATGGCCGTAACTCTCATCCCTGGACTAAGTGTGGTACTCATAGAACACCTTGTGCTGTAAGCTACTCTCAGCTTATAGTGTCCACACCAACGTGTAAAGTCCATGCCATGTCTGAAGTCTCTCATTGCATTGAGTTCCTTGGCTATTTATTCTCAGTTTGGTACCAGGATTTGTTACTGATTCTGCTTATTTGGCATTGTTGGTGACATCCAGACATTCATTTTAATGCCCTTTAGTTCTCTTTCGTGATTCCATTTTCTGCTATGCTGAATAAAAATCTTGTTCATCACAAGAAAGGGAATCATTGGGCAGAACACAAAATTGTGTCCTATAAGCCTGCTGTTCAAGTCAACCTCACAGTCCTGTAAGTTTGAAGTTGTCCTCAGACTGGCATCCATTTGCACATACTTGGCAGTTGAGTCTTCAATAAAACCAGATGAGATTCTCTTCTCAGTTTCTTTTGCCTTGAAAGTTTGGCTTTAATCTAAAAAGAATTTTCTCTTTGGTGTCAGGCGGTGGAGTCTGCATTCAGAGAAGTCATGTTGGGACCTAAGTCACAAGGTGCTCAAACACCACCACAAGCTGGAATCAAGATGGCCGGGAGAAATATCAATAACCTCAGATATGCAGATGACACCACCCTTATGGCAGAAAGTGAAGAGGAGCTAAAAAGCCTCTTGATGAAAGTGAAAGAGGAGAGTGAAAAAGTTGGCTTAAAGCTCAACATTCAGAAAACGAAGATCATGGCATCTAGTCCCATCACTTCATGGGAAATAGATGGGGAAACAGTAGAAACAGTGTCAGACTTTGTTTTTTTGGGCTCCCAAATCACTGCAGATGGTGACTGCAGCCATGAAATTAAAAGGCGCTTACTCCTTGGAAGAAAAGTTATGACCAACCTAGATAGTATATTCAAAAGCAGAGACATTACTTTGCCGGCTAAGGTCCGTCTAGTCAAGGCTATGGTTTTTCCTGTGGTCATGTATGGATGTGAAATCATGGCATCTAGTCCTATCACTTCATGGGAAATAGATGGGGAAACAGTAGAAACAGTGTCAGACTTTATTTTTTGGGCTCCAAAATCACTGCAGATGGTGATTGCAGCCATGAAATTAAAAGATGCTTACTCCTTGCTGACCAACCTAGACAGCATATTGAAAAGCAGAGATGTTACTTTGCCAACAAAGGTCTGTCTAATCAAGGCTATGGTTTTTCCTGTGGTCATGTATGGATGTGAGAGTTGGACTGTGAAGAAAGCTGAGTGCCAAAGAATTGATGCTTTTGAACTGTGGTGTTGGAGAAGACTCTTGAGAGTCCCTTGGACTGCAAGGAGATCAGCGCTGGGATTTCTTTGGAGGGTTGACGCTGAAGCTGAAACTCCAGTACTTTGGCCACTTCATGCAAAGAGCTGACTCATTGGAAAAGACTCTGATGCTGGGAGGGATTGGGGGCAGGAGGAAAAGGGGACGACAGAGGATGAGATGGCTGGATGGCATCACCAACTCGATAGACATGAGTTTGAGTGAACTTCCGGAGTTGGTGATGGACAGGGAGGCCTGGCGTGCTGCGATTCATGGGGTCGCAAAGAGTCGGACACAACTGAGCAACTTAAGTGAACTGAACTGATGCACCTATATGATTTCTTCAGTACAGAGTTCTCTAAGTGAAACTGCACATTTTATGTTTATTAAACAACAACTCAAATCTCATCCAAAAGTTTCTACCAATTTACGCAACCATCAGCAATGTATTGGAACACCTAATTTCTAACATCTTTACCAACATAGGGAATTATTGTTACACAAGTATATGTCATTGTTTGAATTTGCATTTCCTTATTACTCATGGTTATAGACAATATATTTTTATGTTGTTTTATAAATTGCTGATGGATATTCTTTACCAACTTTTCTATTGGATATTTTTCTATTTCATATTGATTCTTAAGAGAGTTTTATCTGTTCTTAGAGTGAGAACATTAATCCTTTACCATTACATCATACCAAAATATTTTTCTCCAATTTGTTTATTTAATTTTGTTTTAATTGCTTAATGTTATACTTAGTCCTAAAGCTCACCCTTTACAATTCAAAATCCTAGTGACCAGAAAAAGTAGACATTCTTTACTGCTAATTAAAGTAGCTTTAAGGAAAGGTAATCTGTAAGTGAGTTAAATACTTTCCATAGTAACAAGAGGAAGAAAAGATTTGAATCTCTCAACTCAAGCAGGGAGACTAAGCTCTACTTAGAGCTCATAAAACATTTTCTTGTTAACAAGGTACACTAGGGGATGCATGGTATAAGCTGAGATGAAGGCCATAATTTTTTTAAGATCAAATTTCTTCTGGCACTTTTATTAATATACACCACACATACTTGTCAGAAGAAAAGTAAAAATGAATAAGAGTTGAAAGTATTATATTTTATTTGAAATATACTTGCCTTAAAATATTTAGGGAAAAGAATCTGTCAAAATACATTTTAGACTGTGTCAAGTTCAAACTACTGGAAGACTGGCTAGTAAATTATGGAATGGGATAACTCCTAGTAAACTCTTATATCTTGGATAGATAGAATAGTTCATCATCTGTAGAAATCCTGAACTTTGATAGAATTCTTTAAGAAGTGAGACAAAATCCGTAGACAAAACAGATTTATAGCCAGGCTTCCCACAAAGCCCCTCCAGCATCAGTAGGTTTTCTTCCTTTACTTGTCCCCTGAGCCTGAAACTCCTAGTCAACGGGAGAAGATATGTGCTACTTATGTCACTAGTTTCCCTGATAATACCTATGGCTGCTAAAGTTATCCAATAAAGCAATCAGTTTGCAGAATAAATCCATTTGCTGCCTCTGAACCCTTTTTAACAGTTCTCCAATAAACTGTTGGAAGGTGGCAATCATGTTTTAGCTCAAGTCCCACTCATCATTAGAATGATGACTAATTCTACTTAAAGAGTATCTGTATTTTAAATAGGAAGGCTTTGAAGCTTCCTGAAAAGCTGGAAAATTTTCAAGACTAAAACATGTGAAGCACTAGCACTTGGGCACAGTGGCTCTGATGTTTGGAACAGGGAGGCTTAGGGCATGCTTCCTCGATCACACTCTGCCCTGCACCTAATTACAAGGCTGAGGCTGGGCCTTCAGGCTTCTTATGTCCTAAGGAAGATCATTTGCAAGTTAATTCAGAAAGCATGATTAGGCATTCCAATCGTTAAGACTTCACCTTCCAATGCAGATGGTGTGGGTTTGACCCCTGGTTGGGGTGTTAAGATCCTGCATACCTCGTGGCCAAAAATCCAAAACATGAAACAGAAGCAATATTGTAACAAATTCAACAAAGGCTTTAAAAATGGTCCCTGTCAAAAAAGAAAGCAAGCAAGCATGATTATACTTCTCTAACTTTCAAGCCTAGCACTTCAAGTTTCTTCATATATATACTTAAATATACTCCACGGAAAGAAAAAAAATATGTAAATAATATCAGGCATCGTATTGTAAAATCAAACATTTCAGTACAAATGATTGCTTCTTGTATTTTTCACCTCCTATAAGAACAAAATTGTGAAATTAAACGTTACATACTTTTGTCTTTTGGTAACTCTTGGAATGGTTGAGAAATCCTTTCAATGAATGGGTCCTTATATACACATAAGACATAAAAAAATTCATCTCACAGTAGCTAGTGTGATAAGGTTCCTACTTATAGATTCAGTACCCCCGCCCCAAATGGCTTACTACATGAATCAGGCTAGATTTTAGAGTATATACATTATTGCTGTTGTTTTCCAAACTCTTGAGTGTCCCCATTTTACATGAGATAAAAGCCATTTAGAAAGAATGATCGCTGATTAGGTACATAACATGTAACCTTAGGGTTACACAACTAGAAAATGAAAGCACTAGGATTTTAACTCTTTTGGACCCCAAACCTTTGCAATACAGAAAGGAAGATAAAACATAAGGAACAACTTTACAGAGATTAAAAACAGTTGCTGGATGTTAGAATATCATGAAGGTAAGGAAAGCAGCTTTGACAGTGCTGAAATCTGAAAGAGTGAAGCAGAAGACAAACTTAGAAGCTTCTTAAAACACAAGGAAATATTTAAAAGATAATACAGTGAGAATGTGAAAAAGAAAAAAAAAAGCCTGGAGACCCAACCTATACTTAACAGGAAGTCCTAAAAGAGAAGCCTAGAAGAACTAGAGCAGCAGAGATAATACAAGAATTAACACAGAAGAGATTTCCCAATATCAGAAGAAAGCTCAGTATGAAATTTGAGAGGAAGGATCATATTTTTTTGCAAACTCAATGAAGAAGAACCATATTACGATGGTAAAAGTAAAGAAAGAAGTCAATAAACATTCAGATGGGAGATTTTGTTTCATGAAAGACAAAAAGTGGGCAATCCTGGAAACTGTCAAAAATGTTCAGTTCTAAAAGATACATGAAGCAGCAATAATGGAACTCTGAAAAAGATATAATCCCCAAGTTCTTCCCCTAAACAAGGTGTTATCATGTAAAAGGCATAGTTGGTGGGTGGGTCAGATATAACATAGGTACAAAGTTACTCTTTTCTGAATAAACTTGAAGATACAGATATTAACAATGATAAAAGATGAGTCAAAGTTAGAACTCAAAGGCAAAAAAAAATAACATTTTGAAAGGTCTTATGATGAGCTACTAAACCAAACAAACATTTGGAAGAAGTCTAAATCATAAATCTAAATGCAGTGAGAGCCAAACTATATTAAAGAACTGCTTTCCCTTTGAAACTAATGATGGCTTTTATTGAAAATTGACTGAAATGAACTTATAGATTAAATGTAGTAAAATGCGATGGGGGAAATAAGGAAAAATAAAAGTGCCAAATTTCTCATTTACATTCAGAAAAGTGGAGTGAAAAATAAAAGAACCAAATTTCTCATTTATACTCAATAAAGGAGAGTGAAAATAAATGTGATATTGTGTGATATTTTAAGAGTTCAGCAGAATTAAAATGTCTGGTTAGAGTCAAGCTCAACATTGTAGACCTCAGGAAAACAGAAACAGAGGGAAATATTATATATCATAAACCAAGGAAAATACATAACATCATCTTATGTTCAGCGTAACAGTTGGCCAGTATTAGAACAAAGTTTCAGAAGAAAATTTTGTAAATTTTTTTCTGAAAAATTTATAGAAGTTTTCAGAAAACTGTGGAACTTCTATAAAACCCCTCTTGACAGCTGCACTGAAGATACTAGTTCTTAACTTCGAACCATTCTACTCTTTTTCATGTATTACGCTACACCTCCCTTCCATAGGTGTCAGAGAAAATGAAATACATGAAAGAGCTAAGCATAAAAGGAAAATCACAGACTTGTTATTAATTCAGATTATAAAAGATAATATATGAGAGTATCCATATAATTGAAAGACAATACAAATCATAAAATCAATTTATAAAAAGTGATATATCATAAGGGAGACAAAAGTTTGTAAACTACAAAACACTGCTGAAAGAAATGAAAGAATACATGAATAAGTATAAAGACATCCTGTGCTCATGGATTGAAAGACTTAATACAGTTATGATGACAATCTAGCCAAAGGAATTTACAGATTCGATGCACTCCCTATTAAAATTTCCAGTAATGTTTTGACAGAAACACATATCCTAAAGTTCAGATGGAATCTCATGAGACTCAAAAATGACCTTGAAAAGAACAAATTTGGAGGCTTTATACATCTTAATTTCAAAACTTACTACAAAGTTACAGTAATCAAAATAGTATACTCCTTACATAAAGGCATAGATCAAATGGAACAGACTCGAGTCCAGAAATAAACTCACATGTGTATGGTCAAGTGATCTTTCATCAAAGTGCCAGGACCACAGGATGGGGAAAAGATATTCTCTTCAACAAACAGTGCTGAGAAAATTAGGTATTCAAATGCAAAAGAAGGAAGTTGGGCCCTTAACTTACAACAAATATAAAAATTAACTAAATCTGGATTGAAATCTAAATGTAAGGCCTAAAGTGATAAAATACCTACAAGAAAACACAGCAGGAAAGCTTCATGACATTGGCTTTGGGAATGATTTCTCAGATGACACCAAAAGTACAGGCAATCAAAGAAAACATAGGTAATTGGAGTCCATTAGAATTTAAAACTTTTAGGCATCAAAGGAGAGTTAAAAGATAACCCATGGGATGGAAGAAAATGTTTGCCAGGCATCTATATGATAAGTGTAATATTCAGAATACATGAAGAACTCCTACAACTCAGCAATGAACAACCAACCAATTCAAAAGTGAACAGAAGACTAGAATAGACATTTCTGCAAAGATATACCAAAAAGCATATGAAAAAATGCTAGACTGCCAGTAACCTGTAGGAAAATGCAAATCGAAACTACAATGAGAATTCACTTCAGATTGATTAGGATGGTTATTAAAAAACAAACAAACAGAAAAAAAAATAGAAAATAGTAAGTGCTGGTGAGGATGCAAAGGAATTGGAACCCTCATGAATTGTTGGTGAAAATATCAAGTTGTCTGGCCTCTGTGGAAAATAGTTGCAACCCCATGGACTGTAACACACCAGGCTCCTCTGTCCTCCACTATCTACTGGAGTTTGCTTAAATTTATGTCCATTGAGTAATGATGCTATCTAACCATCTCATCCTCTGCTGCCCCCTTCTCCTTTTGCCCTCAATCTTTCCCAGCATCAGCGTCTTTTCCAATATTATTCGTCAGTGAAAAGAAATGAGCACTAGGGGGCTCAGTTAGTAAAGAATCTGCCTGCAATGCGGGAGATGTAGGTTCAATCCCTGGGTCAGGAAGATCCCCTGGAGAAAGAAATGGCAACCCACTCCAGTATTCTTGACTGGAAAATTCCATGGACAGAGGAGCCTGGTGGGCTACAGTCGATGAGGTCGCAAGTGTCGGACATGATTTAGCAACTAAACCATCAAAAGAAACGAAGTTCTGAAACACGTTACAACATAGATAAATATGGTAGGTGAAATAAGCCAAACACAAAAAGACAAATGGTGTAAAAGTCCACTTATAAGAGGTACTCTGAAAAGACACATTTATAGAGACAGAAAGTAGAACAAAGTTTACCAGGGATTAGGAGAACAGGGAGTTTTTTAATGGTTACAGAGTTTGGTTTGGGATGATGCAAAGGTTCTGGAAGTGAATAGTGGTGATGATTGCCCAGTGATGTGAATGTATTTAACGCCACTTAATTGTACAGTTAAAGAAGGTAAATTTTATGTTTTGTGTGTTTTACAAAAAAAAATAATATAGCTCTCCTTTTCTCAACAAAACAGGCATTAGAACATCATAATTAGCCTAGCAGAATTTCAGCCACATTCTACATTAAAACATCTTATTTTCCAAACCAAAATGAGCACTTATAAAATCACTTGTCAATTAATTCATAATTTAAAAAAAGAAATTATTACAGGACTGGAAGGAAAAATATAAACTGTAGTATGTTCCCTTTAAAAAATGACTATCACTATTTTTTCCAAACCACTGAGCTCAAACAAAACATGTTAAAATAGTACTAAGAGTAAATCAAGCAAAAGATTATTTTCAGAAGTGGAATGAGCTGTTGTACCTTCCAGTATACCTTCTTTCTTAGAAATTTTCACTCAAAAATAAATTGTACTAAACTTCACATTATTAAGCTGTAAGAAGCTATGCTCTCTCTTCAGAATAGCTAATAGGAAAAGATGTGACTTGTCATAATATTTGCTAAAAAATAGATAATTTCTAAATATTTAATATTCAGGATATTTAAAATACTATTTTGAAAACTGCCACTGCTTTAGAAGAACTTGCTGAGCTCAAAATCACTCACAGTTTATTGACAGATTTATTCTTTAACCCAGGTCAAATGCATATAATTATTTCTTTAAATGTTTGTCCACAGAAATTTAATTTACTCTGTGGTGTTGTATCATCAGCCTCAACCAAAAACATAGCAGAATCTAGTTTGTGTTTAAAATGATACAATGTTAAATAACCTTTGACCAATGATTTCTGGTACCTACCAACTATAAAGTTGATATGTTAGGCATAAGCAAACCTCACTGAACTTAAGATACTCATAACGAGACTAAATAATCTGGTTTTACAGCCTGCACACTTATCCGTGAAAAGCAATAAATATCACAAAGCTTCCTACACACGAAAAAATTAATGCCATGTTGGGAACTGGCTAAAGAAATTCTTCAAGAAGCCAAAGAGATGATATAAAAGAATCTTTTGAGGTTTCTGAGCTTCAGGCTAAACAGGGAGAAATATTCTGCAGAAGAAATTGTTATAATAAAGTTTCATATTTTTAATTCCTGTTTCTCCTGAGAAGCTAAGGAATATAACTTTCATACTCTAGTCGTATTATAGAAAGACTTCGGCTTAATAGAGAAGCAATTAGGATTTGGAACAATTCTATTTGCCTAAGAAGAGGTCGGTTCATAATAAAAAGGAAGATCATAACCAGGGTACCTGGGTTTACCTTGGCTTTGCGAAAACGGTAGACCACCAGCATGCTCACGAAGTCCAGCAGCATACACAGGGCTTGAAAGGAGATGATAGCCAGTCGCAAGTACTTATCTTCCTGGACAAAGCAGGGGCTGTCGTCGGCACAGTAGGGGCAGCCCTCGCTGCATGGCAGGCAGACGTGGACTTCTTCGACACATCCTTGGCACTTTCTGCAAAATGGTGATCCGGACCCCTTCCTGAAAATTCCAAATAAAACCAGTGTCACTGCACCTTGGAGGTAGGTGAAACAGAGTCAAAACACATCCTCATTTCTTCATTCCTTTTCCCTCTAACTAAACATCTTTCTTCAACCTTCTTGCTCAGAGAGAGAGTTACTTTGCCTTTAGACTCAAACAGAATTATTTTCATCCTTTTGATTCTAAAAAAAAAAATGTCATTCAGAGCAATTGAGGAAAATTAGCAAAAATGGAACTAAAACTCCTCAGAGGCAGGGAACAGTTTTCTGTCTTTTATTTCACTATCTTCCACTCCCTAATGGAAACTCCCTATGGTCACAAATCATATTCTATAAATATTTGCTAAAGAATTAACCAGGAAAAAGAAAAAGGATGAGAAAGTTGTGTCATTCCTGTACCAAGTAAATATACACAACACTTTTGGAACCTCTTGACCTAGATGGCACAGAATCCAAAATGAGGCTTTGATTGCTCTTTAATCCAGCAGGGATTTCATCTACCAAGTTCATTAGGTCTAAATTGGATAAAATGGTACTTAATCGACAGTTGTTCAGTGTGCAATTGCCTAATGATGGTGCATCCTCTGCCCAGAGGACAATCCATACTTACAGGCTATCGTGTAATTTCCCACTCTGCACACCCATAGGACATTTCCACACTATTAACTAACTGCTGTTACTGATCTACCTTTAATTTTGGATTCGTGTGTCTTGGTTATCAAGCTTAACTTAGCCCTGAAGCCCAAGAAGTAAGAATCCTCTTTAAATGTTGAGTTTGCATGCTCCGTCACTTCAGTCATGGCCAACTCTTTGTGAGTCCATAGACTATAGTCCTCCACGTTCCTCTGTCCATGGGATTCTCCAGGCAAGACTACTGAAGTGGATTGCTATGCCCTCCTCCAGGGGGTCTTACCAACTCAGGGAATGAACCCATTTCTCTTGGGTCTCCTGTGCTGAGGATGGATTCTTTACCCACAAGTCACCATTTAGCACTGACAAATATGCAGTTAATAATATAGACTTAAAAATCCTCAAACCTGTTTCCAATCCTGACCTCAACAGGAAAGACATGAATATGTATTCAGTTTAGTATATAACACAACCACACAGATCAGTATCTAACATGACTTTGACTGACTGAGGAATTTACAAAATTTGTTCTGGTTAACAGTATTTAAAAAACACAAAGTTTAACAGAAAATCTTTATTACTTTCAACTCCTGTTCCGTTCAGATCAGTCACTCAGTTGTGTCTCTTTGCGACCCCATGGACTGAAGCAGACTGGGCTTCCCTGTCCATTACCAACTCCTGGAGCTTGCTCAAACTCATTTCTATCAAGTCAGTGATGCCATCCAACCATCTCATCCTCTGTTGTCCTCTTCTCCTCCTGCCATCAATCATTCCCACAATCAAGGTCTTTTCAAATGAATCAGTTCTTCACATAGGGTGGCCAAAGTATTAGAGCTTTAGCATCAGTCCTTCCAATGAATATTCAGGACTGATTTCCTTTAGGATGGACTGGTTTGATCTCCTTGTAGTCCTCCAGTGCCACAATTCAAAAGGATCAATTTTTCTTCTTTATGGTCCAACTCTCACATCCATACATGACCACTGGATGCCTGCTGAAGGTTCACAATCTTTATAAACTATATTTTTGTCTTCATTTCTTCCTTAATAAACACAATAGCAGACACAATTGAATATTTTTTTGTTGGTGCAGGATATATTACTGCTTAAAACTCTTCACTCTGTTACACAGTGAAAAGTGTATGAATTTCAGTGTCCAGCAGATAAGGCTCCCGTTCCTAGACAGCTCTGAGACATTAGGCAACTCACTTGACCACTTTGGGTCTTAACTTATTTCTGTATGAAATATGAATTGCTGTGGGATTAAATGCAATAATGTATGTAAATCACAATGTCTGGCTTTCTCTTCTTCTCCAAATCTGGGAGATGCAAAAAGAAATTAGGAATCCACTAGTGTTTTAAAGAAAGGCATACTGCTCAAAAACAAGCAGGTTATAAGAACTGAGATATGGAGGGAGTCAGTGGGAATAAGTCCCATTGCAGACAAGTTAAATTTGATGCCCAACTCACTGTTCAGGAGAAATATACAAGAAGTGAGAAATAATGCAAGACTAGAGTCTGGGAGAAGAATCAATATCAGTGAAAGAACCCACAGAGAGCTCTGGGAGTAGACAAACTATTAAGGATTTCAAAGGAAGAATCTAAACAGGTAGAAGTTTTCACAATGTCATAGAAGAAAATGGATTTACTGGAACATGCTCGCATGTGATCAGAGAGGACACCTGAGGAAAGACTATGAAGTTTAATGATTACTGCATCCTTCACTGACCTTCAAGACAGTAGTTTCCAGACAGTAGCAGAGATTGAAAGAATACATATATGATAAAAATAGAATATAGTTTCAATAAATGTTCCATTGAATAAAAAAAAATAATTTGGTCTTGCAGAGCAAACAGACACAAGCAATCAACAAAACAAGTAAGTAATTTAGTCTGTTAAAACTGAGTGGTGCCGATAGAGCCAATATTTTATAATAACTATAAACAGAACATAATTTTTGAAAATTGCAAATCACTATTTTATATACCTGTAATATGTAATATTGGACAGCAACTATACTTCCATTTAAATGAATAAATACAGTTTGAATAATATTAAAACACACACACCCACACCAAGTGAGAAGTACAGATAGGAAAAATGAGTGGAACAAGGTCAGGGCAATCACACACGCCAGAGCGAGAATTATAATTTTAAATTAAGTGGTTAGGATAGACCTCATTCTATAGGTGATATCTGAGCAAAGATGTGAAAGAGGCAAGGGAGTTAGCTATTCTGACCTGTAGCCAGTACAAAGATCCTAAGGGGGGGGTACATACCTGGCACATAGAAGGAAGTAGAAAGAGTCTAGTGTCACTGGAGTGGATTGAGTGTAGGGCAGTGTGGTTGAAGGTAAAGTCAGAGAAGTAACAGGTCCAGATCATACATGGCTCCTGGGCCACTGTAAAGGCCTGGATTCTTCCCTCAGTAAAACAGAGAGCCATGGCAGGGTTCTGAGCGGGTAAGTGCCATGATATGCCTTGCGTTGTTAAAGGATTACTTTGATTATGAATATACTGCAGCAGGTAAGGGTAGAAGTGGGGAGATTTGTAAGAAGCTGTTGAGAATAATCCCGGAGAAGGCAATGGCAACCCACTCCAGTACTCCTGCCTGAAAATCCCATGGATGGAGGAGCCTGGAAGGCTGCAGTCCATGGGGTCATGAAGAGTTGGACACGACTGAGCGACTTCACTTTCACTTTTCACTTTCATGCATTGGAGAAGGAAATGGCAACCCACTCCAGTGTTCTTGCCTGGAGAATCCCAGGGACGGGGGAGCCTGGTGGGCTGCCATCTCTGGGGTTGCACAGAGTCGGACACAACTGAAGTGACTTAGCAGCAGCAGTTAAGAATAATCCAGGTGAAACTCGACAGCTGCTGGGGCCACAGTGCAACAGTAAAAGCTAGCTGGATTCAAATGCATTTTGAAGGTGGAATCAACAAAATTTTCTGATGAGCTGGCTATGGAATGAAGGAGAAAGAAAGGAACCTGGATTGATTCCCAGGGGTCTGGTATAAACCAGTGGATGGAGGAAGTTGCTACCAACCAACATGGAGAAGAATGGTCGTGGGCCAGTCTTTGGAGAAGGCTGCAAGTTCAAACTTGACATTTCAGCATGAAAATATCTACTAGAGACCCAAGTGATAATGGTAAGTACATATCTTGCTATATTGTGTTTGGAATTTGGAAGAAAGGTCTAGAAGGAAAAAAAAAGATACAAAGGTCACGGGAATTTAGACAGTGTTTAGAGCCAAGAGAAGGAATGCAGACAGGGAAGTCTCCCAGGACATGCCAGTGTTATTGCCACACAAAATCGTTAATCACAGAAAACTTTCCTTGGCTGTGACTCATACTTTTAAAGGGCAATGTATTATTTCTCTCCACAACTGTAAACATAAAAAGCTTCAACAGAAAACAAGCAACCAACCAACCAATGAATATTTTCTCTGGATTTAAATATGACCTCCCACTGCCAAAAGAGCTAAAGCTGCAGTCCTGGTTTGGGTCTTCCTAAAGCTGAGCCTGAGACAATGATCTGGATACAGATAAATTTATTTGGGAGGTGATTTACCATATGACCCTGCAATCCCACTCCTGGGCATATACCCTGAGGAAAACATGGTCCAAAAGGATACATGCACCCCCGATGTTCATAGCAACAATGTTTACAATAGCCAAGACATGGAAGCAACCTAAATGTCCATTAACAAATAAAGATGTACATATATACAACAGAATGTTGCTCAGCCATTAAAAATAGTGAAATAATGCCATTTGCAGCAACATAGATGGACCCAGATATTGTCACACTGAGTGAAGTAAGCCAGACAGAGAAAATACAAATATTGTATGATATCACTCACAAGCACAATCTAAACAATGATACAAAAGAACTTATTTACAAGACAGGAAACAGACTCACAGACTTAGAAAACAAACTTACAGCTACTGGGAGGGAAGGGTGGAGGGAGGCATAGTTAGAGAATTTGGGACGGACATGTACACACTGCCATATTGAAAATGGATAACCAACAAGGACCAACTGTAGAACACAGGGAACTCTGCTCAGTATATTGTAATTGCCTAAAAGGGAAAATAATTTTAAAAAGAACAGATACATGGATATGTATAACTGAATCACTTTGCTGTATGCATGAAACTAGACACTGTTAATCACCTATACTCCAACAAAAAATGAAAAGTTTTTATATTTTTTTAAAAAGTCATTATTAAGTTGGATGTCACTATAGGTAATGTGGGCTTCATCTTTGCAGGAGTGCTCTAAAAAGTGCACATAAGCTCCTCAGATTTGTCTCTGCAAAGGACGGAGTTGGGAGCATTTAGGCAGCAACTACCAATCCCAATCCCACTGGTTGACAGCTGTTCCTAGAGGACTTCAGTATGCGCACACTCTTAGACAAGTGCTGGGCAAGCTTGAGGGCTTCAGTGGAAGCCCTGAGGCAGAAAAGAAATTCTGGACACACTTGGCAGTGAGACCCTGGCAGCACGCCCCCTAACTATCATAGTAGCTAACATCTGAGGTACGTCAAGGGTATGTGATGCAGGGTGTGAGGGTGTGTACACGTGTCTGTGTGCACACACACACAAAATGGCTTCTAAGTTACAAACTCAAATAGAATACAATTTGAATAGTGTCCCCTGGATTTGAAGACCATGTTGACCAGAAGCTGGACTGAGAGAGAAAAGCAAGCCTAGGACTGGTAGGCCTCAGAGACAACTCTAATTACATTGTTAAACACATTCCTACATGTTTACAAAGTGAATTACTTTGCAGAAGCAGTAATTTATTCTTGCCTGTGGTCTTTTCCTTTATAATACTGCATCTCAATCCATTTATTAAAGATAATACAATGAATTCCTCCCAGTTTAAACTATCGCATTTAAAGAGTGGAACCCTCTCCAGTTCACATTTGATTATACAGACTGAAGCCGAATCGCACTATGGCGAGACACTGATAATGTGGGTTGATCAAACTACCCAAATCGGAGGCTCAATGAGCTTAAATCATCACCAAAGTTTGGAAAAAAACTTAATTTCATGTTAAGGAAAAATAAAAGGCAGAACAGTTTTTCTTTTCACATTTTCCTAAATTCAACCACTGATATTTTTAGCGTATTATCAAAAGACATATAAGGTATTCTGCAACACTCTATAACTTTTGGGTTCAAATCAGTTATTTGTTTCCTTTTGGTAAGACATACCCAAGGGTTAAGAAAAACAAAGAAAAAATATTCCTCCTGCAATTAAAAATGGAGTATATTCTCTGTGAAATTTATTTTTGTGTGTATTAGATGCCAGGATTCCCTGGTAGCTCAGCTGGTGAAGAATCCGCCTGCAATACAGGAGATCCTGGTTCAGTTCCTGAGTTAGGAAGATCCCCTGGAAAAAGGATAGGCTACCCACTCCAGTACTCTTGGGCTTCCCTAGTGATTCAGACGTAAAGAATCCGCATGCAATGAGGGAGACCTGGGTTCGATCCCCAGGTTGGGAAGATCCCCTGGAGAAGGGAAAGGCTACCCACTCCAATATTCTGGCCTGGAGAATTCCATGGACAGAGGAGCCTGGCAGGCTACAGCCCATGGGATCACAAAGAGATGGACACAACTGAGCAACTTTCACTTTCCTTAGATCCCACGACCAACTCAATGGACGTAAGTTTGAGCAAGCTCCGGGAGATGGTGAAGGACAGGGAAGCCTGGCATGCTGCAGTCCATGCGGTTGCAAAGAGTCGGAGATGACTAAGAAACTGAACCACCACAACAAAAATGCACGTAATTAAATTGCATTATATGTATGTATATAAAGTAGGCTTTCATCTTTCATTCTTTCACTAAAAAATCTTATTTCTAAATCAGACTTACATACCATCTGCATATGAGAGAAAAATAAACATTTCCTTCACTGACCCAATTTTGTTGCACATCTTTTTCCTAATTATGGTCCCCTTTACATTCATCTATTTTGTTGTTCCGGAGAAGGCAATGGCAACCCACTCCAGTACTCTTGCCTGGAGAATCCCAGGGACGGGGAGCCTGGTGGGCTGCAGTCCATGGGGTCGCACAGAGTCGGACACGACTGAAGCAACTTAGCATTTTGTTGTTCATAAATCAAGGGTCTTTCACAGTGATCACAGTGTCCTCCACTCCTAGTTTACCAGAGAGACTGTTACTTGTTTAGATTCACCCTATTGAAACAGAGAACATGAGGGAGAATTCAGGAAAACAAGAATCTCAGATGGTCCTATTGCAAAGTCCATTTCTGGTGTCCAAATGTCAATTACCTGCCCCAATATTGTCTTTACCAACCTGTTACCTCGAGACCCATAGGAACACAGAGACTGGTTCATCCAGACCCACTCTGCCTCTGTTCACGTCTCTCCCTCATGCTCCAAGCCCCTACGACTCTCTTTAATCGCCTGTGTTCCTCTGCCGTGTTTCCTGCTCCAGTTTTGGAGATCCAATGCTGAACCCAAATAAACTGAAAACTCTGTAAAATAAGACTATGGTTTTATATTCTTATTTTCAAACCTAGATTAAAACGACAAAACACCCAGTGTATACTGGGCTATAAAATATCATGAGTACAGGACATATCACAGAGAAGCCCATACAATCCATTAAGTAGGATTCTTTCCTCAAGTAGGACTAAAATAATGAAAGTGAAAGTTACGTTGCTCAGCTGTGTCCGATTCTTTGTGATCCCAAGGACTGTAGTCTGACCAGCTCCTCTGTCCATGGGATTGTGCAGGCCAGAATACTAGAGTGGGTTGCCATTTCCTTCTACAGGAGATCTCCCCTATCTACAGATCAAATCAGATGCTCCTGCATTGCAGGCAGATTCTTTACCAACTGAGCCACTAGGGAAGCCAAGTAGCACTAAAATAATAGCCAGCAGGTATTATGCCTACTAAAATAATAGCAGTTAGATACAGGGTTGGAAACTGACATAACTGCAAATAATTCTATATTTCCTGATATAAGGTAATACTACATTGGTTAAATGAGTGTTTCAGTATTCATGGAGAAAAAGAAATTTCTTAGAAGATAAATTATGATATCATTTTATTATTTGTGCTCAAAATAATCACAAGATCAACTCACAAATGTCAAACAGTGAAGTGCTGTCATGAGAAACTTCTTTTTAATAACTGCCTTCACTTTACTTATGGACTATGAAATCATGAGATGCTATAAGGGGCACAAACTGTTAAAATGGAGAGAACACAAAATTGAAAGTAAGATACTTGATTTCTGAAGCTCAAAAAAACTAAAATTAAGAATACAGCTTTTTACCTTTAAGTGTTTCTTGTAGGATGCAAAGCATGATTAAGTAACCTGGTTCCAAAAACTTTCATTAATTTATGTTGAAATTCTCTATCTAGGACAAAAGAATATGCAGCTAGTAGAAATAATACTACCATAGATAATAATAATGGGCTTATTGTTCATCTACTGAAAGGAACCTTAAGTTTATGATGGTTTAAATGTTAAGTTCCTAGAGAACAGGAACATGAAGTATATACCTCTTTATATACTCAGCACCAAACACAGTAATTTACACATACTGGATAGTTAGGAAATAAATGGCAATGATCAAAGTGATCTCTCAAAAGAATAAATTAACTGATCTGTAATACAAATGTATAGTTGAAAATACATTCAACTCAATAAATCTTCATGTTCTCAACTCATTTATGCATAAAATTTATTCAAATTTATTCAAAATTATAAAATTTATTCAAAATTATACTTTCAAGATGCTAGACATAAACTAGAAAGATATATTAAGAATATAAGCTATTACTTATTGACTTTTAGAAATCCACTTGGATGATAACCTGATTCTGAGCAACTTGAAATATTCTCCATGCATAGAATCTCAATGATGACAACGTTAGTCCCACAGTCCTGTCTGACATTTGCGACCCTATGGACTACAGTACGCCAGGCTTTCCTGTTCATTACCAACTCCTGCAGTTTACTCAAACTCATGTCCATTGAGTCAGTGACGCCATCCAACCAGCTCATCTTCTGTTGTCCTCTTCTCCTCCCGCCTTCAGTCCTTCCCAGCATCATTTTCCAAGGAGTCAGTTCTTAGCATCAGGTGGCCAAAGGACTGGAGTTTCAGCTTCAGCATCAGTCCTTCCAATGCATATTCAGGACTGATTTCCTTTAGGATGGATTAGTTTGATCCCCTTGCTATCCAAGGAACTCTCAAGAGTCTTCTCCAACACCACACTTCAAAAGCATCAATTCTTTAGCGCTCAGCTTTCTTCACAGTCCAACTCTCACATCTATACATGACTACTGGAAAAACCATAGCTTTGACTAGATGGACTTTTGTTGGCAAAGTAATGTCTCTGCTTTTTAATATGTTGTCTAGGTTGATCATAACTTTTCTTCCAAGAAGGAAGCATCTTTTAATTTCATGGCTGCAATCACCATCTGCAGTGATTTTGGAGCCCAGAAAAATAAAGTCTGTCACTGTTTCCACTGTTTCCCCACTATTTCCCATGAAGTGATGGGACCAGATGCCATGATCTTCATTTTCTGAATGTTGAGCTTTCAGCCAACTTTTTCCACTCTCCTCTTTCACTTTCATTAAGAGGCTCTTTAGTTCTTCATTTTTTGTCATAAGGGTGGTGTCATCTGCATATCTGAGGTTACTGATATTTCCCCCAGCAATCTTGATTTCAGCTTATGCTTCATCCAGCCCAGCGTTTCTCATGATGTACTCTGCATATAAGTTAAATAAGCATGGTGACTATATACAGCCTTTATGTATTCCTTTCCTGATTTGGAACCAGTCTGTCGTTCCATGTCCAGTTCTAACTGTTGCTTCTTGAGTTGCATACAGATTTCTCAGCAGGTAGGTCAGGTGGTCTGGTATTCCCATCTCTTTAAGAATTTTCCAGTTTGATGTGATCCACACAGTCAAAGGCTTTGGCATAGTCAATAAAGCAGAAATAGATGTTTTTCTGGAACTCTCCTGCTTTTTCAATGATCCAATGGATGTTGGCAATTTGATCTCTGGTTCCCCTGTCTTTTCTAAAACCAGCTTGAACATCTGGAAGTTCATGGTTCACGTTCTGTTGAAGCCTGGCTTGGAGAATTTTGAGCATTACTTTATTAGCGTGTGCTGCTGCTGCTGCTACTAAGTCGCTTCAGTCGTGTCCGACTCTGTGCGACCCCAGAGACAGCAGCCCACCAGGCTCCCTCATCCCTGGGATTCTCCAGGCAAGAACACTGGAGTGGGCTGCCATTATCCTTCTCCAATGCATGAAAGTGAAAAGTGAAAGTGAAGTTGATCAGTCGTGTCCAACTCCTAGCGACCCCATGGACTGCAGCCCACCAGGCTCCTCCGTCCATGGGATTTTCCAGGCAAGAGTACTGGAGTGGGGTGCCATTGCCTTCTCCGTACCAGTGTGTGAGATGAGTGCAACTGTGTGGTAGTTTGAGCACTCTTTGGCATTGCCTTTCTTTGGGATTGGAATGAAACTGACCTTTTCCAGCCCTGTGGCCACTGTGAGTTTTCCAAATTTGCTGGCATATTGAGTGAAGCACTTTCATGCATCATCTTTTAGGATCTGAAATAGCTCAACTGGAATTCCATCAGCTCCACTAGCTTTGTTCATAGTGATGCTTCCTAAGGCCCACTTGACTTCACATTCCAGGATGTCTGCTCTAGGTGAGTGATCACACCATCGTGAAGATCTTTTTTGTATAGTTCTTCTGTGTATTCTTGCCACCTCTTCTTAATATTTTCTGCTTCTCTTAGGTCCATACCATTTCCATCCTTTATTGAGCCCATCTCTGCATGAAATGTTCCTTTGGTATCTCTAATTTTCTTGAAGAGATCTTTAGTATTTCCCATGCTATTGTTTTCCTCTGTTTATTTGCACTGGTCACTGAAAGCCTTTCTTAACTCTCCTTCCTAAACTTTGGAACACTTCATTCAAATCAGTATATCTTTCCTTTTCTCCTTTGCCCTTTGCTTGTCTTCTTTTCACAGCTATTTGTAAGGCCTCCTTGGACAACTATTTTGCCTTTTTGTATTTCTTTTTCTTGCAGATGTCTTCAGGAAAGCAGAATCCCAATCTGCTTTGCTAAAGCTTAAAAACAAAGATGACACTCAGAACTTTCAGATGAAACAAATACTAACTGAAGACAAACAGCAATTATGAAGAGCTATTAGCTTTGGCAATAGAGGCTTTTCAGTTCATTAGATGGGTGATCGCATCCCACTCCAGTACTCTTGCCTGGAAAATCCCATGGACGGAGGAGCCTGGTGGGCTGCAGTCCATGGGGTCGCTAGGAGTTGGACACGACTGATCAACTTCACTTTCACTTTTCACTTTCATGCATTGGAGAAGGAAATGGCAACCCACTCCAGTGTTCTTGCCTGGAGAATCTCAGGGACAGGGGAGCCTGGTGGGCTGCTGTCTATGGGGTCACACAGAGTTGGACACGACTGAAGTGACTTAGCAGCAGCAGCAGCAGCAGCAAATGGGTGATCAAATAGGCTGCCTTGAGCAAAAGTACAGAGGAACTAGGAGAAGGTTACAGTAGCACCAAGGAACACTGGTGAGTCTAAAATATTCACCTGTAAACATGGGCCCATTTAGAGAAACTGACAATTGGTTTATACTGTGTTAACCTATCTGCTTACTTAATTCTTTTACACTGACATCAGAACAACACAAAACTGTGGACATTTTTGTTTATATCAGTAAAATTTTATATTTACATAAACTAGTAAAAATATAAGCTTCAGATGGGTAAGTAAACCATAGTACATTTACTCAATGGAATTCTATATAACAAACTGTGTTCAAGAAAACTGTATATACTGTTTCAAATGAATATAATATACTGTTTTTAAAAGATCATATATAGAGAGACATTTGTATAAACTTAAAGAATTAACAATAGATTTTCAAACAACTTTTTAAATTCTACTTTTCTATACATTCCAAAGTTTCTTTTTACTGTGTGTGCAATACTGATAATAAAACATAAATATTTAAAACGAGGACCCTCTGGATAGCAATGAGCAACAAAGAGGATTTTTGCTCCAAATCCCAAAGAACTAATTAGCCCGCCAATGTTATAATTACTGAAAACTTTTAGACTTCTGAAATTCTGAAGGTATTCTATTTTCGTAGCTTTTAATTTTGATATATTTCAAAATGTACCCCAGGGCTTCCCTTGTAGTTAAGACAGTAAAGCATCTGCCTGCAATGCAGGAGATCTGACTTTGATCCCTGGGTTGGGAAGATCCCCTTGAGAAGGCAACTGATACCCACTCCAGTATTTTTGCCTGGAGAATTCCATGGATAGAGGAGCCAGGCAGGCTACAGTCCATGAAGTCACAAAGAGTCAGACACATAAAATGTACCCCAGAAAGTTTTCTTCCTATGTTTTTGTTTTCTTCCTATGGAAGAAAAGCACTTAGTTTCTGATTTAGAAAAGAATGAGGCATGAGTTCAAGGGGGGAAGGTAGATTGAAGCAGCAGTTAAAATTTTCAGGTCTTAATAGTATAAACACTAAATAGAAACGTCACAAAGGTTTGCTGATTAGGACGCTTAAGTGCCAGTAGTATAAAACTGTGTTTTCTCAAGAGCAAAAACACAACTTTCAGACATTTGAATATCTGGATAGAAATCACGCCTACCCATGAAGTCCTGTTAAACCTGAAAGCTCTTACCTTTGACCTTAGTTTACCAATACTGAGGAGCTCCCCTAGGTTGGGAAGATCCCCTCAGGGAAGGGAATGGCTACTCACTCCAGTATTCTTGCCTGGAGAATTCCATGGATAGAGGAGCTTGGCGGGCTTCAGTCCATGGGGTCACAAAGAGCTGGACACGACTGAGCAACTAACACTTTGAATTGTTTCTCTAATACTGGACAGTGAGCGTATGCTATTCAAGATGGCCTTCATTTGTTGCTTGTGGGTACTGCAATATGTTCTGGGAAGATGTGGGTCTATCCTAAAAACTTAGATACCTCACTTTTTTGCTCATTTCTTCTTTTGCCCAGTTCTAAGCAATATCTGGCACAGGGTCAGTGTCCAGTAATATTTTTTGACAGATGGATTTTCAGACACTTAAACCAATAAACAAATGAGTTGATCAGACCTCACTTCTTGGAGGTGTTGTGGTCCTCAGTGCTAGGAACAGGTCATAGCAGAAGATTATAGTTGCGACCTTTGCAAGACCAGCTGCATGTGCTGTATGTCACAGACCCCTTCTTCTTTCCATTCCACAGGCATGAGTTAAAAAGATGAGTCACAGATAATGAACAGAACCCAGCTGGTAGTAACAAAGAATCAAGCCAGACATTAAGGGTTCAGTATTAGCTCTCCTACAAATAATGCTCATCTGAAATCATTATTAGGGTAAACATCTTCCGTTCCATACACATATTTGATTTTTCATTAGAAATGGAGGGAACATATTCATCAATCAATGTTTCGAGTTAACATGCTGCCATGAGCTCACATGGGAAGATATATTTGTTGTTCATTATTTCATATGTTTAGGATGATGAAGTAATCTGCCTCTAGTCTCCAGCTTGATAAAATCACATCCAAAATTAAGTGGAAATAGGTACATGCACATGAGTAGCAAATTCAGAAGTTGTCTGTGTATATTTGGTTCAATATTTATAACATTCACAAGGAGAGAACAGTTGCCCAACCATTGTGATGCTTACACTGATATCCATAAAGACTGCTACTGTTGAGACATGAATACATATTTGCATATCCTAAAATCAGGATTAGGTACTATATATTCATGTACTTATATCAAGAATGGCTAGCTGTAACAATAAGCTCAAAATGAAATAAGGTTACATATATATCTTATATTCACTTTTCTATTGTCTTCTGGATTTTTATTTCTTGTGAGTGACTTAAGTGATCTTTTTCTTTGGATAAAAACACCACCTTAGATAGATCTTGGAATAATTCTGATCTGAATTATAAAATTATTAAACATGAGTGGATTATTTTGCCTCTAGACAATTTATTCATTCAATCCCCAGAACACCTAATACATAATAAAAGATTAAATTCTCCATATTCCTTTTAATATAATAATCACTATAATCAGAGGATATCATGTTATCTCAATTATTCCTCATAATTGCCAAGAATAGACTTCACTATTCCTGATATATGTATGAATAAGAGGAGAATCTCAGAATATATGAGAAACTTCCCAAGTCTCCTGTGAGTAAATAAAGATAAAAGTCAAATCCATCTGCCTGACTCAAAGGGCATCCTCATACAAAGATCCCACTAGATTATGAATTGCCTAAATCGGCAATTATTTGGAATTGTAAACAGTTTCCTCTAGAAAGAACACCATGGGGTACTATGAATACTGGGATGAATGCTCAGTGGGAAACACGCTAAGTGTGCACACATGCTCAGTCATTCAGTCGTGTCTGACTCTGTGACCGCATGGACTGGAGCCTGTCAGGCTCCTCTGTCCACAGAATTTTCCAGGCAAGAATACTAGAGTAGGTTGCCACTTCTTACTCCAGGGAATCTTCCCAATCCAGGGACTGAACCTGTGTCTCCTGCTTTGGCAGGCGGATTCTTTACCCTGAGGCCCTTGAGAAATCTGGTTACTAAGTGTACCAGCTTTCTATAACTGCTATAACCAATCAGCAAAAACTTGGTATCTTAAAACAACAAATTTACCCTGCCTCTCATATGAAATAGACAGTTGACCCTTGAACAACACAGGTTTGAACTGTGCAGGTTCACTTACATGTGGATTTTTCCACACGGAAACTCTGGAAAATGCCCTAGAGTACTGCATGAGCAATAGTTGGCTAAATCCATGTGTGAGAAGGAGGGCTGACTGTAAAATTATACATGGATTTTTCAGCTTCACAGGGGCCAGTGCCCCTAACTCTTTGTGGTTAAAGAGTCACCTATAGTTATATTAATTCATTTCTGTAGCTTGGAAGTCTGATATGGATCTCACAGGGCTGTATAATCGATGTGTGAGCAGGGCTACATTTTCTTCTGGAGGGTCCAGGAGACATTCCATTTCTTTGCCTCTTCCAGCCTCCTGAAGCCACCTCCATTCCTTGGCTTGCGGACCCCTTTCTTCCATCGTCAGTGACGGCAATGTATCATTCCTCTGCCACTTCCTGTGTTTTCACATCTGTCTCTGACCACACCTGGGAATGGTTCTCTGCTTTTCAGGACTCATGTGATTAGACTGAATCTACCTGGATAATCTCCCCATCTCAATATCTGCAATTTAATCACATCTGAAAAGTCCCTTTTTTGCCATGTGAAGCACATTTTCACAGATTGTGAAAGCTTGAACATGCACATCTTTGGGGGTTTGAGGGGCGCCATTCTACTCACAACAATGAGCTAATGTATGAATGACTGACAGTCCAATTTCCCTGCCAGAAGTTTTTGTTTTTTTTTTTAATTTGTTAACATAAGTAAATTTCCATTAGTAGTCTAAAAATGTAAAATCGTATAAACAAAAATAGTAAAATAAATTAAGAAATCTAATAAAAATTTTAGCTAGTAGGGGAGAAGAAAGTTTTCTGGAGGACTGAGTATTGCATCTCTTAGCAGGGCCCATTTTGAGGATAAAAATAAAAAATATCTGGGACATGAAAATATATTACTCTGCTGGGAAGTAAAGTAGATAACAGTTGGAAGGGATGAAAATGGGCAAAATGTCTGAGGAAAGGGGTAAGCATAATAAACCCAAGCTTTCAAATAATAATCATAAACAATAATATTTTGAGCATTTAATATGTGTCAACTGCTATCATCAGAATTTTACATTCATTACATCCTTTAATTCCTTATTTATTCTATAAAGCAGATAGCACTATCACAAGTTTATATATGGCATAAGTGAAGTCTAGGCTAGTTAAATAATTAAGCACAGTACAAAGAAGTAATAAAACCAGGACTCACACCTAAATTAGACTTATCCCAAAGACCATGCTCTTAGTTACTGTATTAAACTATGAAATTCAGCGCTGAAATGAGGGAAATTCAACATGGTATGTTCTAATAATTGAGAAGAATCAAAGACAAACAAGGTAAATGTGATAGTTAATAGTCTAAGAAGATTGGTGGCACTGGAACTCTCCCACTAACAAATAATCTTATCTGCCAGACATTTAGTGACTAGATTTCAATCCCTATAAAGAGGATTGATTCATGAAAGAAGATATTAAAAACTGAAAATTCGGGAAATGGCTGACAAAAGCATAAGCCAAGGCAGTTAGAGAATTTTGCTGCTACGACTGGAGTAAAGTGATTCGAACCAGAGCACAAGGCTTAAGTAAGACCAACAGCAAAAGTAACGATGCTGGCTATGAGAATACGAAGCTCAGGCTCTCTTCATCTGTTTCAAGTTTGAGACTGGACTACAGACTGCTGCTGGACTTAGTCTGCAAAAAGCCAAATATCTCCAGCTTCCCTAGTCATGAAACAGAAGACGGACAGGGAGTGTGAGACCCAAGTGCCGCACAAAGATTCACACCCCACAGACAGCTTAGCCTTGCTTAGCAGTTTGTTGAGAGCTCAGCATGTCTATATTGTACCTGCTTTCAAAGAGTTTCCCATGTTTTTTCTTCCAAGACTATGTATTTTTAAAATCTTGATTTTGGGGGAGTCAACAGCCATCAGCCACCAGCATCTGCAAAGAAGGGGCTGTCACTTTCAGACGTGGGTCATTTGTAAGTTGGGTTTATCTGGAAATAAATGTATGTGAGCTGAAGTCAATCCAAAAGGCAAGAGAAGTGAAAACTGAGAGGCTGGTAATGTGTCCACAAGAAAGAGAAATGAGAATACTGAAGACAGTTCATACTGTGACAGATGGATTTCAGGAAGATGAGCTTGTCATAAGCTTGTATCTCATCAACCTGGAAGTGAACAGCCTGGATTTGAAGAGACAGTTACACACCAGTATTTGTCGATTCTGAAATCCTGCTACTATCCAGATGTCAGACCATATTAGTCTCCTATGACCACCAATCTAAAGAGAGATGCTAGGAACACAGTCTCTGGACTGTCAGCACAGCTTTAAATCAAGTCATCTGAACATATCTTTGTTGGTCTTTACAAGCCCTTTGTTTACTGTGGGCCTACGTCTAAACGAAGATTTTTAAATCACGTCATATTTTAACAGGATTTTTAACAGCCACACTGACATTTTCTCACAGATTAAAACCACATCTTAGTTCTGCTCTCTAAATGGGGTACAAGACGATAGGTGGGAATTTCAGATCTTTTCCCTAGATTTACAGCTATAAGTTAAGTGAATTTTATCTTTCAGGGACATCTGTTTCCTACATCCCATTTCCCCTATCAAGCAACTGATTTCCTCCTGTTACCTTTAATTTCTAAATCTCCTTCCTACTGCCCTTCTCAATGGAGCACTGGTTGTTACAGATTTTTGCTGTGCCATCTTCCTTCTGATCCATGTACAATTCATTTTCCAAGAATTCTAGATTTAAAAATTGGTTATCCAAATAACCAACTCGATGGACATGAGTTTGAGTGAACTGCGGGAGTTGGTGATGGACAGGGAGGCCTGGTGTGCAGTGATTCATAGGGTTGCAAAGAGTCAGACACTACTGAGCGACTGAACTGAACTTGAACTGAACTATCCAAATATAAAAGACAAAGTACTAAATACCAAGGATACTTAAGGATTCTCTATTTACATGGATCACTGATGTGTGTTTATATATGTGTGTATATTTGTTTGTTTGCTTATTCACTTATTTAACTACATCTATGAACATCTAAAATTCCATGGACAGAGGAGCCTGGTGGGCTACAGTCCATGGGGTTGCAAAGAGTTGGACAAGACTGAACAACTGAGCATGCACGCTTATTATATGCCAAGTACTTATTAAGAACACTTATTATATGTCATGTGCTGTGCTAGCTGTTTTACATACATTATCTCATTTTGGGGGTCTCCAATATCTTCTTTACCTTTGGCCCAAGGGATTCATTTGGTTATTCCTTACTTCACTGTAACCTCCTTAAGACTATATGAAAACTGGCCATACGAACTGCTTGGATATTATAATTAAAAACTTAACATATTAAAATGAAGAGATGTAGTAGAATTATAATAAAAAATCAAAAATAGTTTTTTAAAGTTAGTCCTTTGTAGATACCTTAGTGAGTTATAACTTGCATTCCTTGGGCCAAGGAATGAATAATGTTAGATTTTCATGCAACTTGATGGCAAGGCCATCAGGAAAGATATTTTTGGTCAAAGAGCACTTTACTGACCTCGAATTATAATTTGTAGATATCTTTCTGTTCTGTCATTGAGGCAGGCCAGTTCTAGTTAAATATGTGCTGAGGTCAAAGCTGAATCACAGCTATACCTAAATATAGCTCATCTTTCCGAAAACTGTGGCCTCTTTTCCTGGCTGTTGTGTGTACAACATTGGAGTTATTTAGGCTTATGAAGAGAAGCAGCCTCCTCTTAGAGTAGGTCAGTAAAAAACACTGGCTTTTAAAATAAGGAAGAAAGTAGGAGTGTGCAAATTAAATAAAGATAAGTTGTTAAAGGTTAACTAGTTTCTCCTGGTGGTGTTATAAGCAAATGGCACAGTCATTTCTCTAGTTCTACAATATTTAGATGTTTTATTTCAGTCACATAGTGGGAGCTGAGAACAATGTGGGTAAACCAGATACAAAATACCTTCACAGAACATAAGCTAAAACCTATTCCCTTAATCCTTCAGTGTTGGATCATATGTTCTGTCTGGACCATAAATGTGAAGAATGCCAAAGTATCTGGGCTATTGCCATAGTTTTGTACACACACACACGCACACACACTCACACGTGCACACACACACAAGGAAAAGCACATCCATGCTGAAAATATATTATCATCACTGTTATTGTATTAGTTTTCTATTGTTGTGTAAAGACTTACTGGAAATCTACAGCTGAGAACACCTATTCAATCACTTACCAGTTTCTGTTGATCAGAAGTCTGACCCAGTGAAGCTGGGCTCTCTGCTTGGGGTCTCACTAGACTGAAATGAAGGTTTGGGCCAGGTTATATTCTCATGTGTAGCTCGAGGTCCTCTTTTCAAAAGTATCCAGGCTGTTGGAAGAATTTATAGATCCTTGCATTTATAGAACTGAGGCCCTTGTATTCTTGCTGGCTGCCTGAGCTCTTAGCAGTCACCCTAGGGTGCTAGCCACATGGTCCTCTCACAAGCCAGTTTACTTCTTCAAAGCTGGCACTAGAATCTCTCTTTAGTCTGCTCCTATGGGAAGGAGTCTTATTTAATGCAATGTAGACAGTTGAGCCAGAGAAGGTAATGGCACCCCACTCCAGTACTCTTGCCTGGAAAATTCCATGAGTGGAGGAGCCTGGTGGGCTGCAGTCCATGGGGTCGCTAACAGTCGGATACAACTGAGCAACTTCACTTTCACTTTTCACTTTCATACACTGGAGAAGGAAATGGCAACCCACTCCAGTGTTCTTGCCTGGAGAATCCCAGGGACAGCGGAGCCTTGTGGGCTGTTGTCTATGGGGTCGCACAGAGTCAGATACAACTGAAGCGACGCAGCAGCAGCAGCAACAGCAAACACTTGAGCAACTGTACCACGACTTGTACTACATAACACTGCCTAGCAAGGGGGTGAGTCCATTTTATATTCACAGGTGCCACCCACACTTAGGGGAGGGGACTTAACACGTGTGGGAACAGAATTTTGGAGGCCATCTTAGAATTAAGCCTACAACAACCATTACTCAGAACACAGTGAATCATATGATTTAGGAGAGAGCAAAATGTTACTCACTTCCAGAACCTAGAAGTTTAGTGGAAGCTGTCTCAAGATGAAGAACAATACTTTCCAAGAGAAAAACCAAGAAAAAAAAAAATCTATAAACGTCTGTATAAACGTCTGCCAAGTTTCAGAGAGGAAGACACTCAGGTTTGAATCTCCTGTATCCTTTGAACTATGCCCAGTAGAGATATAAATTCCTATTCAGATCAATAATGAGGCTCACAAAGATTTATGGATGACTATTCCTGTACCTTGGTTCTAGTAACTCCAAACCCTAACTTCCCATAAAACCACCTCATTTTTCCATACACTCTTTGTTAATTATTAGACCCAATAGCTGGCTACATGCCGATGTAAAAAAAAAATCAATATTCAAATAGCAACTTTGACATCTTCTAGAGTAAGATGAAAACAACCAGGTAAGCAAATTTTGATTCTAAAGTACCTGCATACCTCAAAGATATTATGAGTTTGGTTCTAGACCACTGCAACACAGTAAAATCATAACAAACTGGGTCGTGCCATTTTTTTTGGTTTCCCAGTACATATAAAAGTCATGTTTAGACCATTTTTCAGTCTATTAAGTGTACAATAGCATTATGCCTAAAAATACACACTTTAATTAAAAAATGCTTTGTTGCTTAAAAAGTGCTAACCATCATCTGACAACACAGGGTTGCCACAAATCTTAACTGGTAAAAAAAAAAAAAAAAAACACAGTATCCTAGATGTGTGAACAGCAAAGCACAATAAAATGAGGTCTGCCTGTATATGCCCTGTATCATCATCTCCCCTTGAATGCAGGTGGACCTGTAAATATGATGGGATAGTCTTTCCTTTGATTAGGTTTACATTACATGGCAGAGAGACAGGATAACACTCCCAGGACTTATAGAATGATTACACTGCCGAGACTCCATATGAACAGGACTAGGAACTGGGGAGGTTTTCTTAGTAGCTTTGAAAAGTAAGGGCCACATGATTTGACCTTGAGGAGGCTTCTAGAAGCTGAGAGTAAGCCCAGACTGGCATTTGGCAATGAAAATAGGGACCTCACACACACAGGTGCTAGGAACCAAATTCTGCCAGTGAACTGAATAAACCTGCAAGAAGTCTCTGAGCCTCGGATCAGATCACATTACAGGTGACACCTTGATTTTGGCTCAGTGACTCCCTGGGCAGAGGAACCACTTAATCCCTGAATGAAAAGCTACCCAATTAAAACTGTGTGATAATAAGATTGTGTTGCCTTATGTTATTAACTCTGTGGTAATTCTTCATGTAGCACAGAGACCTAACATATAAACAAATTGATACATAAATAAACTAAGCAAACTAGCAAAATTAGTTTTAGGAACTTTCTGCACCAACAGTTCACAATAACTGAATTCTAACTGGTCTCACCGAGCAGCAACAGTGTTTTCAGGCATTTAAAGTGTATTGAAAATATACCTAAAACACACACATTTTTGGTGATATGCCAGAAGATTAGAGATGACAAACTAAAGCAAAAACTCCTTAAGTGATGAAAGAAGGCCAAACAAGTGGGGATTTAATCATCTAACTTCAACAAGGTTAAAAGAAATTTTGAATAATTAATTATGACAGATATTATGGGTATGTACATATATGAACAGGACCAAAGGGCACTTACTCTGAAAGTTGTTGAATGAGAAGTCTCGAGGATGATAGAATCCTGCTTTGCAAATGCACTGATAAGCTCCAAGCACGAATCCTAGGCCTTTAATCGGCATACACTATGAAGAAGAAAAGACAGCAGCACCGTTGATCATAGGTTATTTAACTGTATAAAGACCACAGATATCCATTATTGCAAATGGTAACAGAATGATCACATTTTCCTAAAATAAAATCTCACTTTTGAACTTTTATTTTAGGTTTGTTTGCCAACAGGCATTTTTTTTTTAGAAGAGCAAACTGAGTTTTCTTTCTAAATATATGCCATTACAGCTGCAGTTGCCATATATCTTTAACTCATTCGGTTGCCAGAGGAAGTAATTATACACATAATTTTTTTTAATACCTCACATCTCATCTTATTGCTTTAAGAGATATTTCCTAAGCCTGTAAGAATATTTTTTAAGCGATTTCATGCCACATATTTCCACCAACGCAAAGGTAGGTAGATGGACAGACAGATGTACAGAATTTAAGATGTGAAAAAAAAAAAAAAAGATGTGGAAGCTGCCTTTATTAATTAAATATTCATCAAACTTCTTCCTTGGGAAAAAAAAATACAAATTGATGGACTAACAAAACAATAAACTTTAAAGTGCAATTTAGAAGAGGAAAAAAAGATAAATTAATAATCTGAAGCACTCTTTACCTAAAATCCATTTCACAGACAAACGTTCAATGTTACTAAACGTGACAAAAAACAATGATTGGCTTTCCAAATATGTCACACCAGGGGACATAATGGATATCTCTCAAAATCTTAATATTGGCTTCCTTCAAAGCTATCACTGAACCCTATCAAAATTCAGTTTAATACATTTCACTTATGCTACATTCAAGTATGTAAGGAGGGAACAGCTTCTATTAAAATACAATTTACCAGTAAAACAGGTGTTTCTAGAATTTTATCAACACCGAAATTTCTTCTCTGGTATCTCTCTACCTATAATCCCAACCCTTTGCCTTCCTGCCAATTATAATCTATTAGAGGAGCTCAGAATTTAGTAAATTTTAAAATTATAAAGTGTCCCTCTAATACAGAGGTCCTTGACAGAAAATTTCAAATTATCAAAATAATAATCTTTCAGTCTAAGCTCTAATAATTAGTAACAAAATCAATATTGCATATCTTGAAAACTCTTAATGAACAGTCAGTAAGGTAGCAAGAGCTAATATTTGCTCTAAATTCACAGGTTATAGCAAGAAAAATCTTTGGGAAAACAGCTTTCTAAAATAACCTGACTTTTATTTCATTATACCCTTTCTTTTTCACCCAACACATTCTTAGATCCAATTATAGCTTATAACTGAAAACACAGTTCTTAACCCAGAGCAAAATACAAGGACAGGTAGGCACCAGTCAATTCAACTGTGTTGGCAAGTATTTATGAAAGAACTATCCTGTGTGTAGAGGATTCCTCCAGGACCTAAGTGAAATAATACATCTTACTTATAAAGATCCAGTGATAGAGCAGATCAGACCCTAGTTTTGAATTTTATTATAACATTTACTTAGGAGAAGCACAGTAGAAGAAGAGAATCTATTATTTGTGGTCAGCCAGAAAATATATATTTGAATTCTGACTTACTAGTTATGTGCATTTGGACTGTTCTCTTAATTCTCTGAGCCTTATTTTTTTAACTTGTAAGAACAATCATTGAGTCAAATTCAGGTACAGTTTTAAGAAGGCAGAACTACCAAGATGTCTTAATAGCTGAAATACGGGGAAAGAGGAAGAGAACAATGAATGATTCCCAGGTTTTTGTCTTGAGCAACCTGAAGAATGGAGCTGTCATCAAGGAGCTAGGAAAGGCTACAGGAAGAATCAATATGGAGAAGAGAGCACAAAGCTCACTTTTGCAAATGTCAAGTGTGAAATGTCCACTTGAAATTTAATTCTCCATATCAAATAAGCAGTCTGATGAAGTAGTATGGAGTTTAAGAGAGATGTCTGGGCTGTATAATTTATGATCATTTGCATAAAGATGACAGACAAAGCCATGAGGTCAAATAAAGCTAGATCAGTAAGAGAGTGCCTATAGGCAGTGAAGGAAATAGACTGAAAGTAATGAGACTCAGGACATCCCAAGGTTACTATGTTAGGCAGAAAGGAAAAAGCAAAGGACACCAAGAAAACCAATTTGGTGAAGTATCATTATTTAGCTAAGTGGATTGTGAAACTAAGTGTGTAACTAACATGGAATTTGTGAGTTACATTTATTAAACATTCATCCAGCCAAGATATATCCAGGTAAACAAAGCTTTAGATACCAAGAAATAGTAGTGCATACATATATTCTTTGCCAACAAAGGTCTGTATAATCAAAGCTATGGTTTTTCCAGTATTCATGTATGGATGTGAGAGTTGGACCATAAAGAAGGCTGAGTGCTGAAAAATTGATGCTTTTGAACTGTGGTTTTGGAGACTTTTGAGAGTCCCCTGGACTGCAAGGAGGTCAAACCCGTCAATCCTAAAGGAAATCAACCTTGAATATTCATTGAAAGGACTGATGCAGAAGCTGAAGCTCCAATACTTTGGCCACCTGACTCGAAGAGCCGACTCACTGGAAAAGACCCTGATGCTGGGAAAGATTGAGGGCAGGAGGAGAAACAGGCAACAGAGGACAAGATGATTGGATGGCATCACCAGCTCAGTGGACCTGAGTTCAAGCAAACTCCAGGAGTTGGTGAAAGACAGGGAAGCCTGGCATGCTACAGTCCATGGGGTCGCAAAGAGTAGGGAACAACTGAGCAACAACAAAATAACCAAATATATTTAGTGTACTTTAAATGCACATTAAATAACCAAGGAGGTAAAAAATTTATAAACTGAAAACTGCTGAAAGAAATGGAAAAAGACAAAAAAAAAAAAGGAAATGATATCCAACGGAAAAGGGGTCTAAAATGGTGGCACAGACTGACTACCAGCAAGGACACTTAATCAGTAATCAAAAACCTCCCCACAAGCAAAAGTATAGGACAAGACAGCTTCGTTGGTGAATTCCACCAAAGTTTTAAAGAAGATCACAACAGAGGACAAGATGATTGGATGGCATCACCAGCTCAGTGGACCTGAGTTCAAGCAAACTCCAGGAGTTGGTGAAAGACAGGGAAGCCTGGCATGCTACAGTCCATGGGGTCGCAAAGAGTAGGGAACAACTGAGCAACAACAAAATAACCAAATATATTTAGTGTACTTTAAATGCACATTAAATAACCAAGGAGGTAAAAAATTTATAAACTGAAAACTGCTGAAAGAAATGGAAAAAGACAAAAAAAAAAAAGGAAATGATATCCAACGGAAAAGGGGTCTAAAATGGTGGCACAGACTGACTACCAGCAAGGACACTTAATCAGTAATCAAAAACCTCCCCACAAGCAAAAGTATAGGACAAGACAGCTTCGTTGGTGAATTCCACCAAAGTTTTAAAGAAGATCTAATAATCTATGCAAAAACCGGAGAGAAAGGAACACTCCCAAACTCATTTTATAAGGCCAGAATTACACTGATACCAAAACCAGACAAGCGTAATACAACAAAAGAAAATACAGGCCAATATCTCTCATGAATACATAACCAAAAATTCTCAAAAAAATATTAGCAAACCAAATTCAATAATACATTAAAAGGATCACACACCATGATCAGTGGAATTGATTCCACAAATGCAAGAGTGATTCAACATCTGCAAATCAATCAGCATGATTCACATTAACAAAAAAAATAAAATCATATGATCATCTCAATAAATGCAGAAAATGCATTTGACAAAATTCAACATCCACTTATAAAAAAAGACTCAATAAAATAGGTGTAGAAGGAATATATCTCAACATAATAAAGGTCACATGTGACAAACAACAAATACACAGCTAATATCACACTCAATGGTAAATAGGAAAAACTTTTCTTTTCAGATCATGAACTAGGCAGGATACCTACTCTCCCCACTTTAATCAACATAGTATTAGAATTTCCAGCCACAGCAATTAGCTGAGAAAAATAAATAAGATGCATCAAAATTGTAAGGGAAATTATAAAACTATCTGTAGATAATATGATACTATACCACAAAACTATAGTAGTCAAAATAGTATGGTATTGACATAAAAAGAGACTCAAAAATCATGAAACTAAATAGAAAGCACAGACATAAACCCACACATATTTTGGTCAACTGATTTATGACAAAGAAATCAGAAGATACCATGAGTAAAGGATAGTCTCTTCAATAAATGGTATCAGGAAAGCTAGACTGCTACCACACAAAAGAATGAAACTAGACCACTATCCTACACCACTTACAAAAAGTAATTCAAAATGGTTTAAAGAATTGAATGTACTATCTGAAATCAGAAACTCCTAAGACAAAACATACGTGGCAATCTCCTGGACATCTATAACACTTTTGTGTGTCTGGACCCAACAGAAGCAGAAGATATTAAGAAGAGGTGGCAAGAATACACAGAAGAACTGCACAAAAAAGATCTTCATGACCCAGATAATCATGATGATGTGATGACTAATCTAGAGCCAGACATATTGGAATGTAAAGTCAAGTGGGCCTTAGAAAGCATCACTATGAACAAAGCTAGAGGAGGTGATGGAATTTTAGTTGAGCTGTTTCAAATCCTGAAAGATGATGCTGTGAAAGTGCTGCACTCAATATGTCAGCAAATTTGGAAAACTCAGCAGTGGCCACAGGACTGGAAAAGGTCAGTTTTCATCCCAATTCCAAAGAAAGGCAATGCCAAAGAATGCTCAAACTACCGCACAATTGCACTCATCTCACATGCCAGTAAAGTAATGCTCAAAATTCTCCAAGCCAGGCTTCAGCAATACGTGAACCATGAACTCCCTGATGTTCAAGCTGGTTTTAGAAAAGGCAGAGGAACCAGAGATCAAATTGCCAACATCCGCTGGATCATGGAAAAGGCAAGAGAGTTCCAGAAAAACATCTATTTCTACTTTATTGACTATGCCAAAGCCTTTGACTGTGTGGATCACAGTAAACTGTGGAAAATTCTGAAAGAGATGGGAATACCAGACCACCTGACCTGCCTCTTGAGAAATCTGTATGCAGGTCAGGAAGCAACAGTTAGAACTGGACATGGAACAACAGACTGGTTCCAAATAGGAAAAGGAGTACATCAAGGCTGTATATTGTCACCCTGCTTATTTAACTTATATGCAGAGTACATCATGAGAAATGCTGGACTGGAAGAAACACAAGCTGGAATCAAGATTGCTGGGAGAAATATCAATAACCTCAGATATGCAGATGACACCACCCTTATGGCAGAAAGTGAAGAGGAGCTAAAAAGCCTCTTGTTGAAAGTGAAAGAGGAGAGTGAAAAAGTTGGCTTAAAGCTCAACATTCAGAAAACGAAGATCATGGCATCTGGCCCCATCACTTCATGGGAAATAGATGGGGAAACAGTAGAAACAGTGTCAGACTTTGTTTTTTTGGGCTCCAAAATCACTGCAGATGGTGACTGCAGCCATGAAATTAAAAGGCGCTTACTCCTTGGAAGAAAAGTTATGACCAACCTAGATAGTATATTCAAAAGCAGAGACATTACTTTGCCGACTAAGGTCCGTCTAGTCAAGGCTATGGTTTTTCCTGTGGTCATGTATGGATGTGAGAGTTGGACTGTGAAGAAGGCTGAGCGCCGAAGAATTGATGCTTTTGAACTGTGGTGTTGGAGAAGACTCTTGAGAGTCCCTTGGACTGCAAGGAGATCCAACCAGTCCATTCTGAAGGAAATCAACCCTGGGATTTCTTTGGAAGGAATGATGCTAAAGCTGAAGCTCCAGTACTTTGGCCACCTCATGTGAAGAGTTGACTCATTGGAAAAGACCCTGATGCTGGGAGGGATTGGGGGCAGGAGGAGAAGGGGACGACAGAGGATGAGATGGCTGGATGGCATCACGGACTCAATGGACGTGAGTCTGAGTGAACTCCAGGAGTTGGTGATGGACAGGGAGGCCTGGCGTGCTGCGATTCATGGGGTCGCAGAGTCGGACACGACTGAGCGATTGAACTGAATTGAACTGACTCCAAAAGCAAGGAAAATAAAAGTAAAAATAAACAAATGAATCTACATCAAATTAAAAGGTTTCTGTACAGAAAAGGAAACTCATGAAAATTAAAACGCAACCTACTAAATGGGAGATGATATCTACGAATCATATATCCAATGAGGGATTGATATAGAGAACTCAAGAACCAAAAAAAAAAAAAAAATTGCCATATGATTCAATAATCCCACTTCTGGGTATGTATCTAAAAGACTAAAAGCAGAGTCTTGAAAATATATTCAAACACCTGTATTCATTGGAGCATTATTCACAGCTGTCAAGAGGTAGAAGCAACTCAAATGCTCATTAATGGATAAGTAAATAAAATGTGGATATACAGACAATGGAATTATCATTTAGTCTTTAAAATAAAGAAAATCCTGTCATGTGCTACAACATGAATGAAACTTGAGCACTTTTTATTCCAGTCACAGAGAACACAAATACTGTATGCTTCTATGTGGTATCTAAAGTAATTAAATTAACAGAAAAATAAAGTGGAACGGTGGTTTCCAGGGACTAAAGAAGAGAAAAGTGAGAAGCTGCTGAATGGGCATTGCAGGTGGACTCTTTACCATTTGAGCCTCCAAGGAAGCCCAGGAATACTGGAGTGGGTAGTCTATCCCTTCTCTAGGAGATCTGCCAGATTCAGGAATCGAACTGGGGTCTCCTGCACTGCAGGCAGATTCTTTACCAGCTGAGTTACCAGGGAAGCCCCTATGTATTTTTACCACAATTAAAAAAATGTTTTTAAGAGTTTAGAGCAAAACTTTCTCTCTCAAGTATGTAAAGACTGCAGGGCATACTACAACACATTAATTGCCATGACATATAATCCATCTATGGAGAAAGAAATGGCAACCCACCCAGTATTCTTGCCTGGAGAATCCCATGGACAGAGGGCCTTGCAGGCTTCAGTCCACAGTGTTTCAAAAGAGTTGGACACAACTTAGCGACCAAAAAAACAACATAATTCACCCAAACACCTGGTTAAACATAATTGCAGAGCAAAACCTGGCCACTTGACAGTCATGAAGATTTTGTATGGAGGTACCAATGAGCAGGGAAATGGCTAAAATAAAGGCTAAAATTAGATATGTACAGGGGAAGTATTGTTTGGCATTTAATGGAAACAATGCTTGTGCCTAAGGATCACATTTACATATCATTCTGAAGATTAATTTGGACTGAAAGAAGGAGGCAAAAATGCAAATACAATAAAATTTATATAATTCAAAATCCTCTAGAAATCTTTAAATACCTTTTAATTTGTTTTACTTTGTTTTAGAATCTTCCTAAAATGTGAAACACTTTCTGGCTTCTCTAAACTGAACATCATGAACAGAATTTAACATTTCCTTCATGAGTCAGAATCATTACTTTGAACAATAGGTACTGAACTATGCTGAAATACACTAATGCCCTCTGGAGCTATTAAAGGTTTATGGCTATTTTCTCATATACTAAATAGCCCAGACTGCTGTACCATTTGAGTTCATTTGCTTAGTTTTTATATTTTCTTTTTCCTTCTTAATTTTGTTATAATATTTTAATTGTAAAATACAGAGATACTTCTAGAAGTGTCTTTTCCCTTCTATATTTATGTTTTAATTGCCTGTATACCTGGAAACTACAAAGCTAAGAGTACAGGAGATAACACATAACAAAGTGAGAGTAAATAATAGTAAATACTTTATATTTACTCCAGGTCCTGTTCTAAGCAATGTATAAGTATTAACACATTTAACCCTACATCATTATCTCCATTTTAATGATGAGAAAATTAAGGCAATGACTGCTAAAGTAATGCCCAAAGCTTTAACCGGCACAGCCAGGATTCAACCCCAGGAGCTTGGCTCCAAAGAGAATAATAACTACTCTCCCATGAACAGGAATGGATGCTAGTGTCCAAACACTTTGGAATTACTTCAAGAACTTTATTTTTCCATCTTCTTGATTTCAAGCAATATTTAACATGGATCAGTTTGCTGAATCATTAAGTTTCAAGTCTGTGAAAATTATTAATTTTTAAATGTATATACTAAATGTATCTTAAGAAATGTGGTTAATTCCTACACCTGTTACAAAAAAAATAATAATAAGCCTTTCCCTTCCCAAAGCAGAGTCCCCAAAGCTCAGATCTTAGAAAATAAATCTTCATCTCAGGGCATATAAGTAGAGTAACTCTTCTCTACTTGAATTCCTGAGAATAGGTCTGGGTCTAAAGAGAATCATCAGATCAATTCACAGGTGCTTAGTCCCAAACTAAACCCAGCAAGCCAAGCAATGGAAGCCAGGAAGTTCACAGAAGTCCAGATTGTCACTTCTTTCTCTTTAGTGATAAAAACATGGTTCTACTCTGCTTTGACAGAAGACGTCTAATTCCCAAAACAGTTCCTGCTATAAAGAATTTACTGTACTCAGTCATGTCCAACTCTCTGCAGCCCGATGGATTATAGCCTTCCATGCTTCATGTGCATAGGATTTTCTAGGCAAGAATACTGGAGTGGGTTGCATTTCCTACTTCAGTGGCTCTTTCCAACCCAGGGATCAAACCTATGTCTCTTGGATTGGCAGGCAGATTCTTTACCACTAGCCTCACCTGAGCCTTACTGAAAAAGTAGAGGGCAAGACCAGAGAAGCATAAAGAAAGATGAAAGGCTTGACCCTGGCAAGGCGACATAGTAACTGGGTTTTCTATGTATGTGTGCTAAGTTGCTTCAGTCGTGTCCGACTCTGTGTGAGCCTGTGTACTGTAGTCCCCCAGGCTCCTCTGTCTGTGGTGATTCTCTAGGCAGGAATACTGGAGTGGGTTGCCATGCCCTCCTCGAGGGGATCTTCCCAACACAGGGATGGAACCTGAATCTCTTACATCTCCTTCATTGGCAAGTGGGTTCTTTACCACTAGCACCACCTGGGTTTTCTAGATTATTTCAAAAAGCCAGGACATTTATTTGTATTTCACTCCTTCTATGAAACTTGTGAAGAAATACTGTAAAATGTTGAATCTGGTCATTTGCAACTGGGATTGAGGGGACTTGGTATTAAAACATGCTAATTATCCTAACATCCAGTGATTCTTCTCTACAACTATCAGCAGTTGATTAAAACAAAAGGAAAACACTCAAACAGGGGAAATCTAAAAGGCCTCCAGGCAATGACAGAGTACATCACCCACCTATTTCATCAAACAATCTTCCAGGAAATCAAGAACTCATGAATAACAAATAATGCAGTATTCCACCAGGGAGGAAAAGAACTACATTTTATCTCTATTATTCATTAGCTGCCAGAGAACCTAGTTTAAAAAGCTTGATGGACTGGAGGCGGGGGTTGGGGTGAGCGGTGGAGGGATGTTTTCTTTTGCAGTTAAAATTTAAAAAGAAACTATTTTCTATTATTAATTTTTGAAACATTCTTGTTATAGTCAGTGGAGCCCACTCTCACTACACAGGGCTAAAGGCTTCCAATACAGCGTCTGGAGCAGACACCTTAAAAGTCTACAGACTTCACACTGACACATGGCAAGATGCTTTGGTGGGGGTTGTGGGGGTTGAAAGTGACTCAGAAAAATGTTAGGATTTTATCTAACTGAGTAAGCAAGCCAATTTTTTAAAGATCTTTTTACAGAAAAAAAGGCCCAAAGGCTTGATAAATATAAGCTTCACTAAACCACAAACTCACTACTACTTTTGACACTCTGTGCTTCCTGTGGTCACAGATCATAAGCAGTGGCAAATTTCTTCTCATTGTTGACTTTAGTTACCTCTTGCTTACTGAACCCCATTGTATGCACTTTGCTACAACAACAAAGAGGGACAAAATCATGGTCTAGTTCACAGAGAACATACAATCCACGAGCAGAAAAGCAAACTCGAAGTTGCTCTATGGTGCTGTGGACAGAGCTACGGACAGAGGTTCGTTAACACTGTACAGAAGGTGGTGATCAAAACCAACCCCCAAAAAAAAAATGCAAAAAGGCAAAATGGCTGTCTGAGGAGACCTTACAAATAGCTGAGGAAAGAAGAGAAGTAAAAGACAAAGGATAAAATGAAAGATATACCCATCTGAATGCAGAGTTCCAAAGAATAAGAAGGAGAGGTAAGAAAGCCTTCTTAAGTGAACAATGCAAAGAAACAGAGGAAAACAACAGAATGGGAAAGACTAGAGAGCTCTTCAAGAAAATTAGAGATACCAAGGGAACATATCATGCAAAGATGAGCACAATAAAGGACAGAAACAGTATAGACCCAACAGAAGCAGAAGAGATTAAGAAGAGGTGACAAGAATACATAGCAGAATTGTACAAAAAAGGTCTTAATGATCTGGATAACCACAACGGTGTGAAATAGAGCTGGACATCCTGCAGAGTGAAGTCAGGTGGGCCTTAGGAAGCATTACTAAGAAAAAGCTAGTGGAGATGATGGAATTCCAGCTGAGCTCTTTTAAATCTTAAAAGATGATGTTGTTAAAGTGCTATTCTCAGTATGCCAGCAAATTTGGGAAACTCAGCAATGGCCATAGGACTGTAAAAGGTCAGTTTTCATTTCAGTATGAAAGAAAGGCAATGCCAAAGAATGTTCAGACAATTATTAATAGAAATAATAAAAGAGTTTAAATACCAAATATAAAAAATCTTTTATACCTCAATAATAAAAACTATAAGCATTCCAATTTAAAACTGAGCAAAGGTATGAAGAGAATGTCACAGTAGTTAATAAATATAAGAAAAGTTTCCAACTTTATTAGTTATCAGAGAAAAGCAAATTTAAGATAACTAATACATACCTATCAAGATGGCTAAAATTTTAACAACTGACAATTTTAGTGTTAGTGAGGATATGGAATAAGTAGAACCCTCGTATAGTGCTGACAGACACACAAATTAATACAATCTCTTTGTAAATGAACTTGGCACTACCTACTAAATTTGAACATAATATATCCTGTTATCTAGATATTTCAGTCCTAGGTGTATACTCAATTGAAAATACGCAAACATGCTCTAACAGACAAGCAAAAACAGCTGAACTGTTTGCATTAATCCCAAACTGTTAAGAAACCAAATGTTTATCTAAAGCAGAATGGAGAAATAAATTGTATTTATCTAATATTATTCTCCCAGAGAAGGCAATGGCACCCCACTCCAGTACTCTTGCCTGGAAAATCTCATGGACAGAGGAGCCTGGTGGGCTGCAGTCCATGGGATCGCTAAGAGTCGGACACGACTGAGCGACTTCACTTTCACTTCTCACTTTCATGCGTTGGAGAAGGAAATGGCAACCCACTCGAGTGTTCTTGCCTGGGGACGGGGGAGTCTGGTGGGCTGCCGTCTGTGGGGTCACACAGAATTGGACACGACTGAAGCGACTTAGCAGCAGCAGCAGCAATATTATTCTCCAGGCAATTCTACTGGCATGGGTAGCCATTCCATTCTCCAGGGATCTTCCCAAACCAAGGATAGAACCCAGGACCCTGCATTACAGGTGAATGCTTTACCATCTGAGCCACCAGAGAAGCTCCTACAACAGAATACTGTACAACAAAGAAAATAAACCAATGCTATATACAACAACTGGAGAGGAAATGGCAACCCACTCCAGTATTCTTGCCCGGAGAATCCCATGGACAGAAGAGCCTAGCGGGCCACAGTCCATGGGGTCACAAGAGCGGGACACAACTTAGTGACTGAACCACCATACGTACAACAACATGGATGAATTTCTCAATCTCTCAAACAATATTGAAAAAATAAGTCATGTGTGCTGTATTATTCTACTTATACAATGTTTACAATAAGAAAGTGAAATAGGAAGTGTTGGAAATCAGGGTATCTGTTAGTTTAGGAGAATAGTTGGGAGAAGGTGATGCGTTGGGGCATGCGAAGACCTTCCGGAATCTGGTGATTCTTGTTCTCTTGACCTGAGTGGTACTTATACTGGTGTGTTCCCTTTGCGATGATTTGTTGTGCTGTATACTTATGATTCTGTACCTCTATACAATGTTTTTCATTCAATGAAAACTATACAGTTAATATTATCCCATATTCCCCTCCATCTTTTATGTCCCCTTCTCATTTACCTATCATATAAATTCTGTATTTAATTATTCTGATTTATTTGAAAGAATCATAACATTTTATCCATTCCATTTTTGCTGATAGAGAAGGGATCTATGTACTGATATTGAAGGAGGAAGTTTCTGGAAATTTAAAGTAATTATATAAAAAATTATGTAAAACTCCGAATGTGTTTGCATGCACTCAGTTCTTGGCTGCCTCTCAAGTATTTAGAATCTGAATGTACATCTGCATTTCCCCAGTGAAATTTTAGAGGGTTTTTCAATAGTAATTAGCAAATCAGCTAAGGAATAAAGGGCACAGGGCTAAACCAAAAGCCAGGAACTATACCGCCTATTAAACGCTAAATCAAAACTAAATGTTATATTCTCAAATGGCACTGAGCTTTTCTTTTATTATGGAGAAAAATAAAATATTATTTATCATTCACAAAGAAAATCATTTTAATTGGTATAATTGCTATCATTCTCAGCTGAAAAACATGCAAAATATTTTAAACAATGTATCTAATTCTAGAAAAAAATTCAAGATGCATAAATGTGCTTAGTTCATCACTGAACCACAAAGAAGTTTTTTAAAAATTGGACACATTTTAAGTAAACATTTAACATCAAAAATGTTTCCACGTATTTTAGGAATACACATTTTTAAATAAACAGTAAAAATACTGGTTATAAACTTTATCATCGAAACAACCCCCTCTAAATAATCTCTATGCCATAACATTAAAAAACCTGCACACACTCTTTTTAGTCATAGAACTTTAGTACGCTTTGCCTTACCTGAGACTAATCTGACCAACAAAAAATTGGGATGAAAATATAAAGTAGCTACGTAATTTTAGCATTCCTGATACCTATGAGTAGGAATGTCATCTAAAACTGACATGCATCCTAGACTTTAGGAAAACAGATTTTTTAAAACAGAAGAAAAATTTTTCCAATAAAACATACATAAAGTTCAGAAAAGAAACATATTCAAGAAAGCGACTGAACTGAAATGGACTGAACTGAATAAGCATTTGCGCTAAGCTTAAAATTTTTTAAATACACTCATTTCCTTTTTGAGGATGTCTGCAATGCCAATAAAATATATGTACATACGAGGCATATACACAGACTTCAGCAAAGCATTTCTCATGACTTTTTCTTAAGTTTCTTATTCTCATGGAGAAATGGATAAAAGATTTGAAAATATTATTGAATAATCATAAAAGGGCTCTGATTAATAGAGGGAAATTTGTGGCAGTGAATTCCAAGGCATCTGCTCTTGACGATCCTTAATGTGTTTAATGATAGCTTCACTGAAGCATTGAGAGGATGATATTTAAGAGTAAGTGGTCAAGAACATGGACTTTGGAGTGTGACACACTCTAGTTCAAGTTCCAGATTAACTGCTTAATAGCAATGGAAACTTGCAATGAAAGATGGCAAATTACTCAATCTCATGAAATCCTATCTTCCTTACCTATGAGAGTAACAATACTTCTTATGTCGTAGAGTTGATAATTTTATTTTACAAGTGCTTGTATAGTATTTACTATATGCTAGTCAAAAATAGTAAATACTATACAAGCACTTGTAAAATAAATGTTTTTGGAGAAGGCAATGGCAACCCACTCCAGTACTCTTGCCTGGAAAATCCCATGGACAGAGGGCCTGGTAGGCTGTGGTCCACGGGGTTGCTAAGAGTCAGACACGACTGAGCAACTTCACTTTCACTTTTCACTTTCATGCATCAGAGAAGGAAATGGCAACTCACTCCAGTACTCTTGCTGGGAGAATCCCAGGGTCGGCAAAGCCTGGTGGGTTGCTGTCTACAGGACTTCACAGAGTCGGACACGATTGAAGCGATGCAGCAGCAGCAGCAGCAGTCAATGTTTTTAAAACACTTTAATACATTTAATCCTCATAGCAACTCAGTGAGCTAGATATGATTGATTATCAGCATCCCAATTTTATAGATGAAGAGACTAAGAACCTCTCTCAGGTCACACATCTAACAAGTGACAAGAATGGAGTTTATATCAGGTAAACAGGATGCCCAGTCATACTTACTAAATGTTAGCACTTATCCCAATCATTGTCACTGGTATGACATTGAACATATAAGCTGATAAAAGCAGAAACTGAAAGGACAATCAGTTAACTGGAACAAAATAAAATTTAATAAAAAATACAGGGTACTGTAACTGAATTCACAAAAATCAGCCACATAAATCACCAAATTATGACATGACTGCCCCCAAACACTAAAACAGTCTTTGCATTAATTGCAATAAAGCAATCTAGAATAAACAACCATTCACAGATAGATTATTAATTTCAACATTTAGAACCTCAATTTAAAGAGTATAACCAAATTGAAGAGATCTAAACAGGAAAGGTCCTCTCCCTATAAAAAACCCATGACTCACTATCTGTGGTATACCAGAGGCACACTTTATATTCAAACACAAATAGACTGAAAGCAAAAGGACAGAAAAAAAGTATACCACGAAATCAGCAAGAAAAGAGAACTGGTATGGCTGTATATCAGATACCATACAATTTAAAATAAAAGTTGATACTAGAGACAAAGAAGGACAATGTTTAAGGATAAACAGGTCAATTCATTAAGAAGACATAACAATTATCAATATGTATGTACTTAAAAGGGCTTCCCAGGTGGTGCTAGTAGTAAAACAAAAAAACCTGCCTGCCAATGCAGGATGTAAGAGACGCAGGTTCGATCCTGACCGGAGGAGGGTACAGCAACTCACTCCAGTATTCCTGCCTGGAGAATCCCCATGGACAGAGGAGCCTGGTAGGCTACAGTCCATGGGGTCGCAAGCAGTCGGACACAACTGAGTGACTAGCAGTAGCAGCAGCATGCATCTAAAAACAGACCCCTAAAACACATGAAACAAAAAACTGACAAAATTGAAGGAAGAAATAGAAATTTCAACAATAGGACACTTCAGTACCCTACTTTCAGTAAAGAATAGAACAACCAGGTAGAAATCAACAGGAAAGTAAAGGACTTGAACATTATAAATCAACCAGTTTTAACAGACATCTATCAGGAAACATTCAACCCAACAATAGCAGAATATACACTCGTTTCAAGTACACATGGAACACTGTCCAGCATAACCATATGTTAGACCAAGAACAAGTCTCAATAAATTTAAGAGGACTTATGTTATACAAAACATGTTCTTTGACCAAAATGGAATGAAATTTAAAAATCAATAATACAAGGTAATTCGGAAATTCACAAATATGTGGAAATAACAACGCAGTTCACTAATGAGTCAAAGAAAGTATAACAGATAAGACACTTTTAGATGAATAAAAGTGAAAATACAGCACACCAAAATAAGTGGATATATCTAGAGCAATGTAATAAAGGAACATTTATAGTTGTAAATGCCCATGTTAAAAATGAAGATTTTAAGTTAACCTAGACTTCTAACTTAAGAAACTAGAAAAGAGGAAATCCTATGAAAAACAAACAAATGAAATAAATATAAGACTGAAAAACACATAAAACAATTTTAATTTTTAAAAATTAAAACTAAAAAGTTCGTTCTTTTGGAAAATCAACAAAGTTGACAAATCATTAGCTAGACAGACCAAGACAAAGAAAAGAGAAGAAACTAGACAAGATCCCCAAATCCAAAGGGAAATGCAAGGGACTCAGAATAGCCAAAACAATTTTGAAAAAGAACAAAGCTGGAAGACTCACACTACCTGATTTCAAACTTACTACAAAGCTAAAGTAATCAAGAATAGTATGGTACTTTCTTGTGGTATAAGATGTAGACAAATAGAACAATGGAATAGCACTGAAGAGTCAAAAAATAAAGCATTACATTTACAGTCAACTGATTTTTCTTTTTTTAATATAGGCTTCCCCAGTAGCTCAGAAGGTAAAGCATCTGCCTGCAATGTGGGAGACCCGGGTTTGATCCCTAGGTCAGGAAGATCCCCTGGAGAAGGAAATGGCAACCCACTCCAGTATTCTGGCCTGGAAAATTCACGGACGGAGGAGCCTGGTGGGCTACAATCCATGGGATCGCAAAGAGTCTGACACAACTGAGTGATTTCACTTTCTTTTTCTTTCTTTCTTTGATTTTTTATTAGGCTGTCAATATAATTTAATGGTGGAAAAAATAAATGGCTTGGTGATAACTGGATGCTGACATGCAAAAGAATGAAGTTACACCTTACCTGGACACATAAGGCCTCTCTCCAATTCCCTGCTCTCCCAGGAGTGCTCTTGACTTTTTTCCCTTTTAAAAAGAGGACTCTGTCCCACTGACTTTGAGATGTCTGCCACATGGACCTTCCCCTCTCAGGTAACTGTTCAAGATTTACCCTAAAAAGTCATTCTGTGTTCCTGCCACATCACATCATGTTTTCTTCTTTGATCTGTCCCCAAATCCTTCAACTCACCACAAAGGGGTTATTTCTCTTGATTAAAACCATATTTTGGCTCAACTTTTTAAAAAGCTAATAGTAAAAGATGGTCAGACACAAATATGCGGTCAGTTCTCTGTCCCTTAGAAATATACTTTGGAGGGTAAGCATTTACCAAAGACTCTCTAAAAAAAAGTAAAACAGAAACTGGATAAATGGTTTGGAACGTTGGTATAGAACATTCCAAACATTGGAAACATTCCAAACGTCCATAGAACGTTGGTATAGCCTCAATCTGATTTGCGAATTATAGAAAATAATTCATGACCAGAATATTTTACAAGTATGGATTGGTTATTTCCCTAATACATTCAAGTAATTCAATTTAACTGTAGTCAACATTTTGTTTTCTTATTGGAAAATGAGGAAAATTTAATATCTGAAAAATAACAAGGATTTCCTGAGTCTTATCCCAGAAAAAAATGTATAATTCATCATTTTTTATTACAAGTTGCTATAAATAACGCTAAATTTCAAGAAGAAAATGTATTGGTAATTTCTAACAACATGTTAACACAAAGCTGGTATTGGGATTTCAGTGATAACAGGTAAGAATTACATTTGGTAACAGTAAAGAAGTCTGTGAACCTATTAAATAAATGATCAGCCACAAATGCTAGTTAAATCATTTTTTTCATAGATAAGAACATTTCTGAGTAGGTTTAGGAATAGGAAGCAAAGCTGATCATGATTGTCACTTTTTAATAAAATAATTAACTATTCTCTATATATTTTAAGGTGGGAATAGCAAGATGAATAAAACAGCTATTTACATGAAAACATATACTGTTTCCTAGACAGAGCCTAAGTCACCATGGTAATTGAAGCAAGATATTCAAGGATTTCACAAATGAGACCACTTCATTACTGAATTAAAATCTATCTCGTAGACCTGAAAAGACTGACTCAACACTGGTAAATCACCACTGTAATACTCTGGACTCTTCCTGCATAAGAAAAGTCTGTGATTTGGTAGTGAGGGGAAGATCCACTTTCAATCTTACAATAAGATACAGCAAGCATAAATGTGCCCAAGGAGGCAGACATTCAAAGCTCTAAATTTTGCTTCATTTTTTAGGCTATGGGCCCAACTTTTACTATTAAAAAATCAGTAGTGGAAACCTTTAATGATTTAAAGCATAAAACTTGGCTTCAGTTTCATGCTAGATTCAACAGCTCTAATTAGGCGGAATCTACCTTAGACAAGTGAGGAACAGGTAATAATTAATCACGATAAAGCACTTTTAAACAGCAAGTGCTACAAAAGTGTTAAACAATAAATTTAAGTACTACAAAAATTAACTGTTGAGTTAAAAAAAAATAGATTTTCCTGAAGAATGATGTAATCAACAGTAGAAATCTATTTTCCCTAAGTTGCAGATAGTTGTAGTCATTACTGCTCTTGCAGAACTTTAACAAGGCTGTTTAACTGAAGATGTAACAGATACTGTCACAGCAATATTGTAATACTCACGACAGGAAGAAATATTAACAAAGCTGCAGACTATCAGTTTAGAAACGACTAGCCCAGATTTCTTTCTAGCATGGTATATGTCATCTGGTTTATATTTTCATCTATTTCTTTGAGCATATATTGACTTCCTTACATTCTTATCTGAGGCAGGAGGTAGATAGGCCCTTCCAGGGTGAAGTGATAGGAGCTTCATTTCCTATGGACAGACCTCCAAAACAAGAATAGCAGGACAATTAACAGAGGAGGCTGGGCCTAGCCCAAACCATGTATTTCTCATTCTCGAAGTCTGGAGACCTCCCCTAAAACATATGTACAGGAAGGTTCCCTGGAAGTCAAATGAGAGTGATGCTAACTTAAAGCCAGACTACCCACAGGTCTTTGTGGTACTATCCATCTTGGCTGAGAGATGCATGTACACAAATGGGAGAATTCTGAGATTTTACACCAAATATGGACTTTGAACCAGGCAAATCAAAATGATCGGCTAAAGGAAAACTGGAAGAATTGACCCATAAAAGTAATTCAAATTGCCGTGAGGGTGTGACTCAGTCTTTCTCTCTGTCTTTCTCTCGGAGCCTACTTGTGTGTCTATCCACTAGTACGGTATTCCTTTTCCTCCTAATAAATACTTTACTCGTTTCACTACTTTTCATCTCCATGGGGTTTTCTTCTGCAGAGCCGAAGGGCCAGGGCCTTGTCACTGACCACTGGTAGAGTGGCTAGGATTTGCTGCTTTCACCACCAGGACCCAACCTCATCTCTGGTTGGACGAAGCCCTGCTTCAAGTTGCACAGGACAAGGCCATCTGAGATCAATACAACGGCCATGTTCAAAACTAAGAAGCTTCCAGAAAAATCAGGAAAGTAACACACAAAACAGCCATTCAATGCATATTCTGTTTCCTTAGATATCTAAAACATGTGTCAGATACATCAGATACCAATAAACAAAATTCAGTGGCTTGTAACACATTGTGAAATCATCTCATTAGGCAGCTTTATTCTTTTAGAAATGAAAGCAATCTCTAGAACTCGTGCCATTAATCTTGGACAAGTATTTTTTATTTCTCTAAAGGTGGGAAGGATTATAAAGATGTATCATCTGAGGTTTTGATATTCAGGTAGGCTCTGAAGGTTGGAAAGGCAGAGGCACCAATCAGCAAAGCTATATTTGTCTTTTATTTCTTAATACTATATGCTTCTTAAAATTATATATAAATTATATATAAAATTATATTAGCTATCCGCTTCCCTGATAGCTCAGTTAGTAAAGAATCTGCCTGCAGTGCAGAAGACTCTGGTTCAGTTCCTGGGTCGAGAAGATCTGCTGGAGAAGGGATAGGCTACCTACTCCAGTATTCTTGGGCTTCCCTTGTGGCTCAGCTAGTAAAGAATCCGCCTCTAATGTGGGAGACCTGGGTTCTATCCCTGGGTTGGGAAGATCTCCAGGAAAAGGGAAAGGCTATCCACTCTAGTATTCTGGCCTGGAGAATTCCACAAACTTTATAGTCCATGGGGTCACAAAGAGTCAGACACGACTGAGTGACATTCACTTATTCGCTCCATCGGCTCCAACTCTTTGCGATCCCATGGACTACCACATTCCTCCATCCACAGGATTTTCTAGGCAAGAATACTGGAGTGGATTGCCATATCTTGCTCCAAGAGATCTTCCCGACCCAAGGACTGAACCAGGGTCTCCTGCATTGTAGGCAGACGCTTTACCATCTGAGCCACCAGGGAAGTCCTATATTAACATAAACATATAAAAAAAGCTTATGTACTTTGGAAAGGTTCTAAAAATTGAGATACCATTTTTAAAGCAAAAATGAATGCCAAGAAACATTCTAAAGTTTTGCAGGAATTTCTGTTTAATTTTAATTGCTATCTCTAATATTCCTTTCAAAAAAAAAAAATCAGACTCAATTCAAGGACTGCCATACACAGTTGTAGGATACTGGCTGAGCTCTCTGTGAAGCTGGCAGTGTTCATTTTTCATTTACTAAACTGACAGCCTTAACTTTATCACTGTGGATTTCCCTGTACAGATACACAAAATATTTAACGACAGGATGGCAAGGATACCAAACAATCAGAACAGTTGCTGGCCATGGGACTAGAGCAAGGCTCTGGAGGTCCCCGCAGATTCAGGGGTTCTCTTTTAGTTCGAGATTCCAGAGGTTTCAGACCAGGGAGCCAGGACTGGGCGTGGGGTGAAGTAGGTATCTGCATGGTTTGGAGAAGCGGCTATTTATCCACTATTTAAAAACAACAACAACAAGCAAAGCAAAGAAACAAAAAAACTACTGTTATGTCAGCTTTCCTCTCTCAGGCCAAGATGTCAGCCTAAACTGAAGCAAGTCCCCACCTGATTCAAAATAAAAATGGAAATTCAAATAAAAGAAGCAGTAGCTACCTTTATTCCTGTGTTCCATGTCCTTTTAATTATCTGACACCATTTAATCCAATTCTAGAAGCCTGACCCTATCCCAACTCCTGCCTCTCCCAAGTCTTCATAATCCTATATTGCCTAACATTGAGGTTTTACCATTTGTCCCAGGCCAGTCAGGATTTTCAGGCTGTGCTAGTAGTGAAGAATCCACCCACCAATGCAGAAGAGTCAAGAGATGTGGGTTTGATCCCTGAGTTGGAAAGATGCCCTGGAGAAGGAAATGGCAGCCCACTCCAGTATTCTTGCCTGGGAAATCCCATGGACAGAAGAGCCTGGCAGACTACATTCCATGGGGTCTCGAAAAGTCAGACATGACTGAAGAACTGATCATCCACCAGGACAGTTATTGATACCCTGGAGCCCCGGGATAGTTTAACCTGAAAATAAAGCTGTTCACTTGCTAGCACTGCCACCCACTGCCTTCTGCTGAAGCTGCACACAGACTGGATTAACCCTCCTTTCCTCACTCGGTCTCAGTGGGAGACTTTTTAAAGGGGTCACATTTTAATTTCAAATGCTAGATACCATACTTGCAACAAAGAAAAGAAGGCTTTAAAAAGAATGCCAGGAATACCTTCTCTTCACAGAAATATTGCTTGCCTAGGAGAGATTAAGAGTGAGAACACAGGCAGGATGTCCGCTTTTTCTGTAAGCAAACACTTGCTCAGGCTCCTAGACTCTTCTGTGAAAGAGTGCCCATCTCATCAGGGGGTGACTATTTTCTCTTAGTATTTTGATTGCATTCTATTAGTGACATTGTTTAGTCACTAAATTGTGTCCAACTCTTTGTGACCCTATGAACTGTAGCCTGCCAGGCTCCTCTATCCATGGGATTTCCCAGGTAAGAATACTGGAGTGGGTTGCCATTTCCATCTCCAGGAAATCTTCCCAACCCAGGGCTCAAACTCACATCTCCTGCATTGGCAGGCGGATTCTTTACCATTGAGCCACCAGGGAAGCCCAGTCCATAGAATACTGCTCTTTAAAGTTGACTGAAGATGACTTATGGTTTCCTAGTCAATTTTTGTAAATCTCATGATATTCATTTTAAATAATTTATCTATAGTCTTCTGGCTGGGAGCACCTGGAAATCAAATATCTGTTGTGTGAATTAAGGAATGAATGAACAAATGAATAAATAAAAGAAAATGAAGTTCAGGAAACAAAAATACTATGATGAGCATGTGTATATAAAAACATTTATACTTATTTTGTATAGGAGGACAAGGAAAGAAAGGCAGATGAGTCCTAGAAAAGGTGAAGCAAAGGACACTTTTCTAGGAATCATATCACGTGTCTTCCCCCTACACATACCTCCATACTAAGATCTTGCTGCCAAATGCCTTAGCACTGCCAAAATGAATTTTAATACCCAATACTTCATCCAAGGGCTTTCTGGAATACCATGAGTTATTCAGGCTATCTCTACTTTGATTTCCCTATGCATAGAGTAAGAAAAGTTTCTCCTTGAAACACTGACATATATACCTTACCATGTGTAAAACAACTAGTCAGTGAGAAGCTGCTGTATAACACCAGGAACTTAGCTCAATGCTCTGTGATGACCTAGAGGGGTGGGACTGGGCGGGGGCAGGGGGAGTGGGAGGGAAGCTCAAGAGAGAGGTATGATACATGCATACTTGGAGCTGATTCCGGAGAAGGCAGTGGCACCCCACTCCAGTACTCTTGCCTGGAAAATCCCATGGATGGAGGAGCCTGGTAGGCTACAGTCCATGCTAAGGGTCAGACATGACTGAACAACTTCCTTTCACTTTTCACTTTCATGCATTGGAGAAGGAAATGGCAACCCACTCCAGTGTTCTTGCCTGGAGAATCCAAGGGATGCGGAAGCCTGGTGGGCTGCCATCTATGGGGTCACACAGAGTCGGACATGACTGAAGTGACTTAGCAGTAGCAGCAGCAGAGCTGATTCACTTCATTGTGCAGCAGAATCTAACAGAACATTGTAAAACAATTATACTCCAATTAAAAGAATTTTTTAAAAAATTTAAAGCCTCTCAAGACACTTTACGTAATTGAAATACAAACTATGGTGAAAAAACCAACATGAGCCAACCAATTTCAACTTTCACAAGAAGAATTTAGATAATGTGAATAACCTCCAAAAAGAAGAAAAAAGCAGACTTGTATCATCATTGTATATCTGATTAATGACCATAAATTATAAGGGTTATGAAAATAGAGTTGATATCTCTCCAGGTTTAATAGGCAAATCTTTTACTTCCTTGAGTGAGTGAGGTCGCTCAGTCGTGTCCTACTCTTTGCGACCCCGTGGACTGTAGCATACCAGGCTTCTCCGTCCATGGGATTCTCCAGGCAAGATTACTGGAGCGGGTTACCATTTCCTTCTCCAGGGGATCTTCCCGACCCAGGGATTGAACCCGGGTCTCCCGGGTTGGAGGCAGATGCTTTAACCTCTGAGCCACCAGGGAAGCCCTTTACTTCCTTTGTAATATTTAAATCTGGCTTATGTTTAAATGCTTTATTTATAAAAATACACATCACTACACTGCAGGATTATTAGAAATAAGGAAGGATATTTTCCAGACAAATCACATGGGGTACTCCTGCTGCCTGATTTCAGAAGAGATCAAGGTACTACAAAGATGTCTTTAACTTTTGTTCTATGACAGAAGTCAGAAATCTTGTCAAGAGCCTTGCCACACACTAAAATGGGCAAGAGAAAGACCTTCATCTGAAAGAAGCTTAGCAGAACTCCCACTGGTCAGCCAGCAGGAGGGTCCTTTTTATCTCTGTCTGCAAAATTTACTTGATGGGACCACTGAGAGACAGGTTAGATGTCATGCTCTGGCAACACAGGACAAATGGGGTCTATCCTCAGTTACTTGTCACATGGGTACCAGCTTCCGTCTCAAGACAAGGTCAAGCATAGCAAATGGAATTCATTTCAGAGAAAGCAGCTACATTACTCAAATATAATAACTATGCATAAAACCAGCATTCCTATCCTTAATCATGGTATATATGCTTCATGTTGAGACATTTAATTTTTTAATATAAAGCATTTGGAATGTTTTATCCATGAATAAATCAAACCATAAAGCAGGGTGGAGTCTGAGATTCTGCAACTCTTCTTTAAAAAAATCAAGGTAATTAATATTAATTTGATCTCCAGCCCCAAACAAAGTAACACAAAAAATACCACCAGTGAATTCTCCACATCTTTATATTTTGAGATCTATTTTGAATTTAATGCTGCACAATATAAAGCGTGTTTCTGGCTGGTTGAACCTTTAAAGCAGCGAATCTTGATGAATGTCTCTTCTGAGAAGAATGTCAAGCACAAAGCAATAACAGAATCTCAGATACCAATGATAACAAAGGTGGCCCAGTAACTTCAGATCAGTGTAGGATTTCTGAGTTATACTCTAGATACTCTATACCCATTATCTTTGATATGGATAATGATCTTAAGTAAATATCTAATTTAATAGTTACTCCCTCTTGTGAACTGATGGCATTGTGTTTGTTTCTTGGAAATGTAGTGACAGTTTTCAATAACCCAGGATCCACAGTATGTATCATCTATCAAGATAAATAACTACCTGCTGGAGTCATGTAAGGAGAAGCCAATGGCACCCCACTCCAGTACTCTTGCCTGGAAAATCCCATGGATGGAGGAGCCTGGTGGGCTGCAGTCCATGGGGTCACTAAGAGTCAGACATGACTGAGTGACTTCACTTTCACTTCTCACTTTCATGCATTGGAGAAGGAAATGGCGACCCACTCCAGTGTTCTTGCCTGGAGAATCCCAGGGACGGGGGTGCTGGTGGGCTGCCGTCTATGGGGTCATACAGAGTCAGACCCTACTGAAGCGACTTAGCAGCAGCAGTAGCAGGAGTCATGTAAGTTATAGAAAAAATGGTTTTCAAAAAAATGGTCTATGGACTACCAGCCTCATAATTGTCAGGAGTGTTAGTCAAACCTTCTGAGACCCATTTAGATCTAGATGGTTGGGATGGGGGAGGCGGTGGAAGGGAGGTCCAAGAGGGAGGGGGTATATGAATACATATAGCTGATTCATTCTTTGTACAGTAGAAACTAACACAACATTGTAAACCAATTATACTCCAATAAAAAACAGATCTATTTGTTCAAAATATTTTGTGAACCAAATACAGGAATCTGAACTATTCAAAAACACCACAGATGATCTTTATGTATTCTAAAGTTTAGAAACTACAGAAAAAGATTTTGCTTAATCAAGGATGACTTGCAAACATTCCAACTCTAGGATTTTATGATCAAACTAGACATAGAGCCATACACTAAAAGAGGTACGTCATGTGAAATTAGTAGTATTATCTCTGTAAGCAGAATAAGTGGCTTATGTTAGTAGATTCAGGCAATTTAATATTTTCATAAGAACATATAGATAGTAACAGATAAATCTAAAAAACAGGTTTCTTATATTCAATTTTAAGAGTGTTGAACAAAATTATATGAATCAAGAACCTTATCAGGTTTTATTCATCTGCTTATTCTTTTCTCCTCCAATTAAGTCAAAATTTAGAAACATGAGTCATGATTTCTTTTACCTCTTAAAATGCCTGAACATCAAATTTCAGAAACTCTAGATATTCAGTGATTGCTTAAAGAGGCAAGCAATGTTCATTTCTAATATCTGAGCAGATTAAAAGCGGCTAATCAGTTCAGTTTAATTCAGTTGCTCAGTTGTGTCCGACTCTTTGTGACCCCACGAATCACAGCACGCCAGGTGTCCCTCTCCATCACCCACTCCCGGAGTTCACTCAAACTCACGTCCATCGAGTCAGTGATGCCATCCAGCATCTTGTCTTCTGTCATCCCCTTCTCCTCCTGCCCCCAATCCCTCCCAGCATCAGAGTCTTTTCCAATGAGTTAACTCTTCGCATGAGGTGGCCCAAGTATTGGAGTTTCAGCTTTAGCATCATTCCCTCCAAAGAAATCCCAGGGCTGATCTCCTTCAGAATGGACTGGATGGATCTCCTTGCAGTCCAAGGGACTCTCAAGAGTCTTCTCCAACACCACAGTTCCAAAGCATCAATTCTTCGGCGCTTAGCTTTCTTCACAGTTCAACTCTCACATCCATACATGACCGCTGGAAAAACCATAGCCTTGACTAGACGGACCTTTGTTGGCAAAGTAATGTCTCTGCTTTTGAATATGCTATCTAGGTTGGTCATGACTTTTCTTCCAAGGAGTAAGCGCCTTTTAATTTCATGGCTGCAGTCACCATCTGCAGTGATTTTGGAGCCCAAAAAATAAAGTCTGACACTGTTTCTACTGTTTCCCCATCTATTTCCCATGAAGTGATGGGGCCAGATGCCATGATCTTGTTTTCTGAATGTTGCCAACTTTTCCACTCTCCTCTTTCACTTTCATCAAGAGGCTTTTTAGTTCCTCTTCACTTTCTGCCATAAGGGTGGTGTTATCTGCATATCTGAGGTTATTGATATTTCTCCCAGCAATCTTGATTTCAGCTTGTGCTTCTTCCAACCCATACTAGGGCATCCTAAACTTACCTCCACAAGACCAAGATCTAAATCTCATTCTCTCAGACAACAGGAAGTTTGCTAGTTGTCTGAACAAATTCCATTTTGCTCAAACAGAGACTTTCACGGATGCTTTACTTGACTTGATGAGTTTTTTATCTATCTAGCAGCAGACTTGACAAGATGCAATTCCTTCCTTAGGTGAAGAAAGCTAGAGACTCTCCTATTCCATGAGGTTGAGGCTGGCAATAGAAACTTAACTAGAGACATTGAGTTTCTGTGATCACATTAATACAAGTATGAAAAATCATGAGCCCTGTGGAAGATAATATGTTATTGAGAAAATTAAGAATGCAGACCTCATTCTTACACTACAACGTATACACAACAAATCTTGGCAGGGGGAAAAGGTATTAATCTCTATCTTTCCTGGTGGCTCAGATGATAAAGAATCTATCTGCAATGCAGGAGACTGAGGTTCAATCCCTGGGTCTGGAAGATTCCCCTGGAGAAGGGAATGGCTACCCACTACAGTATTCTTGTCTAGAGAATTCATGGACAAAAGATCAGGGTGGGCTACAGTCTATGGGGTTGCAAAGAGTTGGACACAAATGAGCAACTATCATGAACAATCATCAGCGAAAAAAAAGGATTTCAGAGAGAATAATTGTCTGAAACAACAGAAAGCATTACACTCTTCCTTGAAGAAGAGATATCCAGATTTTAATAGAAATTCTCTTAGGATGGTAAGATTTCTTTGTTGCAATTTTCTAGGCCTTCCAAAATTTTACAACAAAGTTAAATTACTTACAGAAAATAGTTGGAAAATGTAAAACTTGCAAAGATAGTTATTTAGAAAATCACATCTACATCTCTGTGAGTGATTAGAGGAAAAGAATATCAGGTAAGTATTAGGATCCAGAGAAGGCCAGAGACTATAGAGCTGAAGAAACAACAATAAGAAACAGGAGTGATGAGGGACTTTCCTGGCAGTCCAGTGGTTAAGACTTTGCCTTCCAAATGAAGGGGTGTGGGTCTGATCCCTGGAAGGGGAGCTAAGATCCCACAGGCCTCATCAAAAAAACAAAACATAAAACAGAAGCAATATTGTAACTAATTCAATAAAGACTTTAAAAATGGTCCACATTTTTAAAAAATCTTTTAAAAAAGGAAAAAGAAGCAGGAAAAACTAATAACAAACACGGAGAGTCATTGCAGGCCTCTATATTTTTAAATGCTTCTTTAAAAAAATACTCTTAAAAAAAAATAAAATAAAAAATAAAAAAATACTCTTAAAGTACTCTTAAAGGACCAGAGACGGTACATTCCTCAAGGCTTATTCCTCAAGGCTTAACAAAGAAATAAAGTGGAAGAAGCATGAACTTCGTAAGTAATTTAGCACACTATTTTAGAGAGATATTATTACCCAAGAAATAAAATAAATTATACTTGGACAGATAGGTATGCTATATTTTATCAATTTTCAATAAGACATGGAGGTATCGTATATTTTTATCATCAAAGATGTGAGGAGAAAAATAATTAAAGAATAACTAAGTATCAGGAATTTTGTTAATACAATTACACCTGATTCTGGAGAGAGAAGTGGAGGCATCTAAGAGCAAGGGGGATCTGAAAGTGGGTCCTTCATATGTTTAGGTTTTAATTTGTTTGGGTGGGATTTTTTTCTTTTTCTTTTTTTTTTCAGAATATATATTTCATTGGCTGAAAAGTTTGTTCATGTTTTCCAGCATATCGTATGAAAAAACTCAAATGAACTTTTTAGCCAACCCAATATTAAGTATGGACTGAACTTTAGATAAATGCTGCAAAAGATAGGCACAGAGCCTTTTAAAACATACTGTGGAAATCCTACTTCTAGCCATTAAATTGCAACTTGTTTCAAAAGAACCCTCTTGCTCAGGCCAACTCTATATAAAAACAAAGAAACAAAAGTCCTGTCTTAAGGCTGTGGAGAGTAACCAAAGAAACCAGGACTTGAGGGGCCAAGATTCTGCTTAAAGAAACTTCACTGAAGTGAATGCTCTAATCATATTTTTTTTTCAAGACACTTATAAATCTGTATCGAGTTTAAAAAAAAAATACGCGACCCACAGGCTACACTGGTCTTACTAAATCTAGGGTGACAAAAACTGGAGTTCAGAGTTCCATGCCACTAAAGTAGGCAGACCATTCAGGTATGACCTAAATCAAATCCCTTATGATTATACAGTGGAAGTGAGAAATAGATTTAAGGGTCTAGATCTGATAGATAGAGTGCCTGATGAACTATGGAATGAGGTTCGTGACATTGTACAGGAGTCAGGGATCAAGACCATCCCTATGGCAAAGAAATGCAAAAAAGCAAAATGGCTGTCTGTGGAGGCCTTACAAATAGCTGTGAAAAGAAGAGAGGCAAAAAGCAAAGGAGAAAAGGAAAGATATAAGCATCTGAATGCAGAGTTCCAAAGAATAGCAAGAAGAGATAAGAAATCCTTCTTCAGCGACCAATGCAAAGAAATATAGGAAAAGAACAGAAGGGGAAAGACTAGAGATCTCTTCAAGAAAATTAGAGATACCAAGGGAACATTTTATGCAAAGATGGGCTCGATAAAGGACAGAAATGGTCTGGACCTAACAAAAGCAGAAGATATTAAGAAGAGGTGGCAAGAATACATGGAAGAACTGTACAAAAAAGATCTTCACGACCCAGATAATTATGATGATGTGATGACTAATCTAGAGCCAGACATCTTGGAATGTGAAGTCAAGTGGGCCTTAGAAAGCATCACTACGAACAAAGCTAGTGGAGGTGATGGAATTCCAGTTGAGCTGTTTCAAATCCTGAAAGATGATGCTGTGAAAGTGCTGCACTCAATTTGCCAGCAAATTTGGAAAACTCAGCAGTGGCCACAGGACTGGAAAAGGTCAGTTTTCATCCCAATTCCAAAGAAAGGCAATGCCAAAGAATGCTCNGCTCCAGCGTCATCCACCTCATTAAAACTGATTCAAATGTATTCTTTTTAATAGCTGAGTAATACTCCATTGTGTATATGTACCACAGCTTTCTTATCCATTCATCTGTTGATGGACATCTAGGTTGCTTCCATGTCCTGGCTATTACAAACAGTGCCGCGATGAACATTGGGGTACACTGTTATTCTTTAAAACAGGGTCAGAGAAGGCTCTTCTGATACTGGAGCAGAGACCAAAGGAGCAGAGCTTTGGAAAGAGTATGTTACAAAGAAGATGAGTTTGCTTGGCAAAGCAAGCACCTCAGTCTGGAAGGAACAAGGAAGGTCAGGCTCATGGGTACAGTAAGATCATGAAGAGTGTTTCCCGGTTTTATTTGAAGGCTGAATGGCAAAGGGAAGAAAAGCAAAACCATTGGGAGATTTTAAGCTGAAAGAGAAGAGCTGTTTTGTTTTTTAAATTAATTATTGGCTGCTGGGTGAATAGAGGGCAAGAACGTAAGTAGGTCAGTAAGAAAACTACTAGAGAAGACCCACATTATATATCATGAGGTTTGGACAATGGACTTAACAGTGAAAATAATGAAAAGTGCACAGATTTAGGATGTATTTTGAAGACAGAGAAGTCGATAAAAAGAACTGATTAAGGTAATCAGAAGCAAGAGTTGAACATGATTCTTAGGATTTTGACTACAGGTGGGTGTCTTGGGGAGGTACTGACATGGGGAAGACGGGAAAGAAGTAGATTGAAAAAGGGATAGTAAAAAAAAAAAATCTCCAAATGAAATTCTGACAAAGCAGTCAACGTCTATACCCTCTTTTTAAAGTATCAAATCAACAGAGGTTATAATTTTATCAGAAGTTAATGTCTTCTAATTTTTACTTTCAACTTCTATGCATTTTATACATCTAGACACTCACCTGACAAGCTAGACATTCTATGACTCTCAGGGCATCTTGCCCCAGTGCAAACTTATGTTTTAAAAAGGCAAGGACTGCATCTTTTTCAGGTAATTACCTATTTCCTCTTCATTTATTTAGTCTTATGCAGTTTCACTTTGCTCCTGCAGTGACCTGAATGGGATGGAAGTCTAAAAAAGGAGGGGATATATATATATGTACGACTACTCATTTTGCTGTACAGTGGAAACTAACAACACTGTAGATCAACTCTACTCCAAGAAAAATTAATTTGAAAAAATAAATTAAAATCAAAAGGCAGGGAGAATGCTGTTGCCTATGGAAATTTTTGCTTCCATGTTCCTAGTTAGGATGCAAAGAGGAAAATTCTTGGCCATATTAGATAACCTGCTGGGTTAGACTCTCTTTTAATACACAAATCACTGGTCCTTTAGCTGATAGATGAGATTATATCCAAATCACAGGGGCTGACTTTTCTTTCCATATTCCTCTTCTTATCTCCTCTGTCACCTGTGATGGGGCACTTTCTCAACCCATTGCAAACCAAAGATAAAGCAATGATAGTCAGGTAGCCTTATTCCAGAAAATCTGAAATGACTCACCATCCTCAAAGCTAGCCCAGTGACTCACAAGCACAGCTCTGAAAATTCAGCAAGAACATTAACTGAGATTATCTTGCTGAGCAAACTAGGCTGCTTGAAAGAGGGATTTCCACTCCTGTTTTTAATTATGAGAGTAGTAAGATTACAACACGATTTTAATATTGATTAAAAATTTCGTTAAAGTCTCACACAGTCCTCTCACTAAAAATATTTTGTTTGCTTACTTATAGTCAGCTATCCTTCCCTTGGTTCATATAACTAGAATTCCATTTGTTTTTCATTAGCTGATTGATCACACAACAGCAATATAAACGTAGTCAACGCAAAGAAGACAGGATAAAAGAAAATTAATTGATCTGTTAGTAAACCTACATATTTAAAATATGAGAAGTTATAATAAGAAAATTTTTAATCCCCAAACCAGAACCAAGGAAACCAGATGATCCATAGAAGCAAGAAGAAATTATGTCTAATATTCTCCCTCTAAACCTAAACACTTATCTAGAGAAGCATGGTGCCTACAGGGACCTTGCAAGAAATTTGGTCACTATTCTTGCCAATCTGCATCAAAAAAATTATACCAGTGGCAATAATAATATGGCTACCAACTTTTTGAGAGATTAGTTTTACTAGTTACTGTGCTGGGTAAACAGTGTCTTATTGTGACTTCTAAACAAGCACTAAGACATCCTGAAGATTATCCCCCTTTATTTAAAATTTACTCTCCAATAAAAAAGTAAAAAAAAAATTACTCATCCTTAGAAGATTATACATACTACCTAAAGTGGGAGGCTCAGTTTCATGGTCAGATATCTTCCCTGACTTCATACAGGAGCCCATGTTATAATATAGATTCCTCTTCATTAAAAAAAAGATAAAAGTAGAGAATGAATAACTGAGCAAATCCCGTGGTTCTCTATTAGAAAAAGAACACTCATGAAGCTGTAGTGTATGAAGTGAAGTGAAGTCGCTCAGTGGTGTCCAACTCTTTGCGACCCCATGGACTGTAGCCTATCGGGCTCCTCCATCCATGGGATTTTCCAGGCAAGAGTACTGGAGTGGGTTGAATCTCAAAAGGTCATTTAGAAATCAGTGAGCTTATATCCTTTGTCAGAAATGGTAAAATACATTATTTTCCACTAATAGCAAAAGATAACTTTTCCATACTGTCTTTGGAATTTATCATATCTCTCAAACACTTCCTAATGGGAAAATCACATACAACTCACTGTGACTGATTTCTCCTTATAACTCTCTTGTTATTTTTCATCATTCATCATTGTTTACTTTCTTAATGAACCACATAATTCTAGACAGAGAAGTGTCTCTTATACAGCAAAAGACAGTGATTTTTGGAGAAAATAAATCAGTATAACCAGGAAAATACTGAATTTTATACAGAAAATAAATTTCTTCTTCTTGCCATACATATGTGTATTTGTATGTGCATGCATGTATGTATAGGGAGAGGGAGAAAAACAACTCTGTAAAATTTGGCTCAAATTTGTATACATTAGGTTAACATCTTGTGAATCCATTATTTCATTTACTGGCCTCAAATTTTGTTCTCATTTTAATAGGTCATTATATTGAACTCACTCTATTTCTCATTGTTGAATCTTTTACTCCCTCATTCAATGGTTCTGTATATAGTGCTAATAAACTAGCCATGAAAAGGAAATGTAGGAAGGTTACATTGAAAAGCATAACTAGATCATAAGTCAAGGAAATGCTTTAAATTGTAGGCTTATTGAACTCGGGGAATTGGTGATGGACAGGGAGGCCTGGCGTGCTGCAATTCATGGGGTCGCAAAGAGTCGGACACGACTGAGCAACTGGACTGAACAACTGGACTGAACTGAACTGATCATGAGAGAGATTATCCAAAAGAAAACAAAAGAAAATGTCCATTCAAAGTAACCTTGAAAGATTTTTTAAGACAAAAGCAACAACCAGGTTATTCTAAACAGACTTTCTAAATTCTTAAAGCAAACAGAATCATTAATTTAAATGGCTCCTTAATATGCCTTACTGTATGTTAACTTTGGTTCTATAGTATTTCCCAACTCTAAAATGTATTATTATAAAAAGCCCCATGCAACATATGAGTTGCATATTTGATACCAGAGTGATACTGAAGTCACTGTATCATCTTCATGACAAACAAAAATACTTCTATATGGCTTCAGGATTAAGAATACGTATTACTTCTCCTTAACAATCTGACTTTTTAAATCTTCAGTTCACTCAGTTCAGTTCAGTCGCTCAGTCGTGTCCAACTCTTTGCGACCCCATAAATCACAGCATGCCAGGCCTCCCTGTCTATCTCCAACTCCTGGAGTTTATTCAAACTCATGTCCATTGAGTCAGTGATGCCAACCAGCCATCTCGTCTTCTGTCGTCCCCTTTTCCTCCTGCCCCCAATCCCTCCCAGCATCAGGGTCTTTTCCAATGAGTCAACTCTTCACATCAGGTGGCTGAAGTATTGGAGTTTCAGCTTCAGCAACAGTCCATCCAATGAACATCCAGGACTGATCTCTTTTAGAATGGATTGGTTGGGTCTCCTTGCAGTCCAAGGGACTCTCAAGAGTCTTCTCCAACACCACAGTTCAAAAGCATCAATTCTTCGGCGCTCAGCTTTCTTCACAGTCCAACTCTCACATCCATACTGACCATTGGAAAAAACACAGCCTTGACTAGACGGACCTTAGTCGGCTAAGTAATGTCTCTGCTTTTTAATATGCTATCTAGGTTGGTCATAACTTTCCTTCCAAGGAGTAAGCGTCTTTTCAGTTCATGGCTGTAGTCACCATCTGCAGTGATTTTGGAGCCCAGAAAAAGAAAGTCTGACACTGTTTCCACTGTTTTCCCATCTATTTCCCATGAAATGATGGGACCAGATGCCATGATCTTCGTTTTCTGAATGTTGAGCTTTAAGCCAGCTTTTTCACTCTCCTCTTTCACTTTCATAAAGAGGTTTTTGAGTTCCTCTTCACTTTCTGCCATAAGGGTGGTGTCATCTGCATATCTGAGGTTATTGATATTTCTCCCAGCAATCTTGATTCCAGCTTGTGCTTCTTCCAGTCCAGCATTTCTCATGATGTACTCTGCATATAAGTTAAATAAGCAGGGTGACAATATACAGCCTTGAAGTACTCCTTTTCCTACTTGGAACCAGTTTGTCCAATTCTAACTGTTGCTTCCTGACCTGCATACAGGTTTCTCAAGAGGCAGGTCAGGTGGTCTGGTATTCCCATCTCTTTCAGAATTTTCCACAGTTTATTGTGATCCATATAGTCAAAGGCTTTGGCATAATCAATAAAACAGACATAGATGTTTTTCTGGAACTCTCTTGATTTTTGATGATCCATCAGATGTTGGCAATTTGATCTCTGGTTCCTCTGCCTTTTCTAAAACCAGCTTGAACATCTGGAAGTTCCCTCTCGGCACTCCTGCACCATCGCAGGCTGGCCTTCAGTTCACTATATATCAGGAATTGATCCCACTTCCCTCTCTGTGTTAGAGAGGCTGCTCAAAGATAAATTTGTGACCTAAACTTAAAATCTAATGGCATATGTTTTGTACACTACTTCACACATTTCTTATTTCTCCCATCCTTCTCTGTATTTCTCCTGAATTTTTCTTTGCCTACTGTTTTACATTTAATGTTATCTTGTTCTGCTGTGCATATTTCATAAGCTAACTTGAACTTTTTTTACACAAAGTGAGAAAGGTGGCAATTCACAATACAAAAATTATAATATAATGATACATATTATGACTGCAATTATATTAAAGACATGGCCACATGGAGAAGACAATGCACAAATAGTGAGATAACTGTGTGATGGTGTTAGTATTGCAAACTTTATTTTTTCTAATTATGACATAGTCTGTTAAATTTTCACATATTTTGGTTAAATTTTTATTACAGTAGAATTTTAGCTTTAATATGCAGTACTTTGGTGCCTCTAAAGAATCAAAGAAATGTAGTATTTTTGTTCAATTAAGACTGAGCTTTATTTAAACATTTCAAAAGAAAATTTTATTTGTATAATAGTTATATTGAAGAACTAAATAAAAATTATCCTACTTAGGTTCAAAGTGAGAGACATACATAGTAAGACAAATAGAAGAAAATACTCCATGAATTGCCTTGCCTTATACAAATGAACACCTCTTTGCTACGAAGTCATTGCCAGTTGAATATCTAGCATATTTCTGTTGCTATAGACAAAAAATTTTTTCTATCATTTTATCTATTGATCTATTTCTCCTTTGAATGCTTTCTACTGTCTTTCTCTTTTCTTTTGAAATCACGTTTTCTTTTTCCCTGCACTGACAATTTAAGGTTTTATCATCATACGAATTATCCTCTTTTGATTTTAAGCTTTACCAATGGATTTTGTAGACTGTTACTAAATCTTTAAAAACAACTATATACATTATTAAGTATCTTGCCTTGTACTTTTCTTCTTAAATTCTAACCTCTGAAGACAAAATTTGCCCAGAGTATGACAAATTATATTATTCAAGAGGATAGTAGTAATAGGAATTCAGTCATGTTAGAAAATCTGAGAGGTAGTATATGGAGTATTCTCTAGAAGTCAATGTTATGAAATGTCTTTGACATATTGGATAAAAAGAGCCATACTGAATCTGAGTCAGGTTTTCTGTTTCTTGCTCTTTTCTGCGTTGTATGAGTTTTGACCTAATGCCAGCCAATCTCAAAATTCAGTTACTTAACCTCGACATTCTAAGAATGTACCTTGCATTTGCTATGTTTTATGAGTTCACAGGGTCACTAGTTGTGTGATTATTTCATTGTCAGGGTAATTAATGAAATGTTAATTAACATGGCTTAGGATGATGAAGACTTAGAGGATCCAATTTCTTATAACTAATTACAGTCTTGATTTGTCATTTCATCTCCATATCCTATTCATGAACTTAAAACTAGCATTTCTTTAAGCTTACTATCAACACCATAAAAAGGATGGTTTTCAAAATTCAAATTACAATTTTCCTAATTCTTTGATATCTAGCTCTTTAAAATAATGACATTTGTGGGCCTGTACCTTTTCCTGACGCACATTTAGAAAACATTTAGCGCTTCCCTGGTGGCTCAGTGGCAAACGATCCACCTGCCAATGCAGGAGACACAGACTTGGTCCCTGGGTGGGGAAGATCCCTCATGGTGCAGAGCAACCAACCCCATGCGCCACAACTACTGAGCCTGGCCTCTATAGCCTGGGAGTCGCAACTACTGGGCCCACGCCACAACTACTGAAGGCTGCACACCCTAGAGCCTGTGCTCCGCCACAAGTGAGAAACCCGCACACCGCAGCTAGCGAAGAGCCCCCCACTTGCTGCCACGGGACAAAAAGCCCATGCAACAACAGACCCAGGAAACCAAAAATAAACAAATAAATAACACAGTTTAAAAAAAAAAAAAAGAAACACATAATTGTTCTTCCCTTTGCCTGGAACGCTCTCTCCTCATTTTGTTGGTGGACTTTTATTCACATTTTAAATTCAACCCCAGTGAATCTTTTGACTCTCATACATGACTTTTCCATATTAAACTCATATATTTGGTTTCATGTCATAATTATTTGCATGTCAGTCGCCAGATTGGAACATAAACTCACTAGGAAGCAGCAGCTAAGTCTTATAAAGCTTTGTGGCCCCATCACTGTATCTTGCATATAACAGAAGTTCACTAAGTGCTTATGGTGAATAAACACAGGTGTCTAATTTGATCCTCATGTACCATGAAGTGAAGGTGAGAAAACAGAAGCTCAAAAATACTAAGATTCATTCATTCAGAAGACTAATTAGTTACTATGAAAAAAGCCTGAGTGCAATAAATGGTTTCTATGCATCAAATATATTAGTTAACAAACATCGAGAGAGAAAGAACTTTTGACAGAAGACTTCCATCTATGAATATTTACTTTTTCCTGTCTGAACAAGATGGCAATTTTAACTTTGTATGTGTTCTGTTCTTGGCACATATAAGTGGATGTGATATAATTAAAAGACAATCTGAAAATTACCTTCACCTCCATCTTTTGAGCTGAACCTATAAATAAATTTGAGTCTAAATGAAAAATAACTAAAAAAAATCAATCTATAAGTCTAGAAAATCTAGCAGGGTTAAGTTTCTATATTTGAGTACATTTCCTCCCAGCAAAATAAAAGAAAATCAAATGACCGCATTTCTCCCCAATAAAATAAATTGAAAGGAAATCAAATCGGTATATTTAAATAAGTTCCAGGAACACTGGAACTGTATTGCCATTTGTATTTAAATGTTATTAAATAAAAATAGGATGAGAAATGGAAGATCCTGACTCTATATTAAATCAGCCACAAACTGTGTGTCTAGCCCTTGATAAGTTCTTTAATTCATCTGTCTATGATTTCATTTGTAAAATGAAAGAGCAGGACTAAATGCTCTTCAAAATTCTAAATTACTCTGATTTGTCATCCATAATTTTATACTTTTCTCTTGAGAAGCAATAGAGCTTAATGATTGAAAACATAGGTTCAAACCCCAAATTTACTACTAAGAAAGCATGCTATCTTAAGCAAGTAACTTAATTTCACTGTGCCTCAATTTATCAGCAAAATAAAAGCTGTTGTGAAGATTAAGTAAATAAATATGTGGAACATGATTAAAATAGTGTTGGGCATATAGTATGCACTATGTATGTATTTCAGCAATATGTGAATTGTGAACTTCCAGATGTTCAGCTGTTTTTAGAAAAGGCAGACAAACCAGAGATCAAATTTTCAACATCCAATGGATCTTCAAAAAAGCAAGAGAGTTCCAGAAAAACATCTATTTCTACTTTATTGACTATGCCAAAGCCTCTGACTGTGTGGATCACAATAAACTGTGGAAAATTCTGAAAGAGATGGGAATACCAGACCACCAGACCTGTCTCTTGAGAAACCTGTATGCAGGTCAGGAAGCAATAGTTAGAACTGGACATGGAACAACAAACTGGTTCCAAATAGGAAAAGGAGTACGTCAAGGCTGTATATTGTCACCCTGCTTATTTAACTTATATGCAGAGTACATCATGAGAAACGGCTGGAAGAAGCACGACCTGGAATTAAGATTGCCAGGAGAAATATCAATAACCTCAGATATGCAGATGACACCACCCTTATGGCAGAAAGTGAAGAGGAACTAAAGAGCCTCTTGATGAAAGTGAAAGAGGAGAGTGAAAAAGTTGGCTTAAGGCTCAACATTCAGAAAACGAAGATCATGGCATCTGGTCCCATCACTTCATGGCAAATAGATGGGGAAACAGTGGCTGACTTTATTTTTCTGGGCTAAAAAATCACTGCAGATGGTAATTGCAGCCATGAAATCAGAAGATGCTTACTCCTTGGAAGGAAAGTTATGACCAACCTAGACAGAATATTAAAAAGCAGAGATACTACTTTGTCAACAAAGGTCCATCTAGTCAAGGCTATGGTTTTTCCAGTGGTCATGTATGGATATGAGAGTTGGACTATAAAGAAAGCTGAGTGCCGAAGAATTGATGCTTTTGAAGTGTGGTGTTAAAGAAGACTCTTGAGAGTCCCTTGGACTGCAAGGAGATCCAACCAATCCATCCTAAAGGAGATCAGTCCCGGGTGTTCATTGGTAGGACTGATGTTGAAGCTGAAACTCCAATACTTTGGCCACCTGATGAAAGAACTGACTCATTGGAAAAGACCCTGATGCTGGGAGGGATTGGGGGCAGAAGGAAAAGGGGACGACAGAGGATGAGATGGTTGGATGGCATCACCAGCTCAATGGACATGGGTTTGGGTGGACTCTGGGAGTTGGTGATGGACAAGGAGGCCTGGCATGTTGCAGTTCATGGAGTCACAAAGAGTCGAACATGACTGAGCGACTGAAATGAACTGAGCTGATGTATATTTTAGCTGTTATTATATTATCATGCCAACTTTTATCAATGGTGAAATGGTANAAGGAGGCCTGGCATGTTGCAGTTCATGGAGTCACAAAGAGTCGAACATGACTGAGCGACTGAAATGAACTGAGCTGATGTATATTTTAGCTGTTATTATATTATCATGCCAACTTTTATCAATGGTGAAATGGTAAATATAAGAATGCTCAAAGTATGTTATAATGGGTTTTACATTTGATCTATCTAAACACAAGGCCTTGGTAATTTGTGACTATATTCCATGAATATATATCAATAAACTCCATATTTTCTCATTAAAACATAACGGATGGGTACTGCCAGCTTTTGAGACATAAAATGTTGGAAAGAACATTGTTTCCACCCTAACACAATAAAAATAACCAAGAAAACTCTGGATAATTTGAAAACTCAACTTTTCGTCAACTCATTAGAAAGCTGAAGTGGTAGGGCAGCAGACTCTAACCTAAAACCTAGGGGAAAACAGGTATCTGCAAGAAGAAACAGGAATGTGAGCACTTGCTTAGTTGGCACACACATTATCAGAGACAAGTAAGAATTCAGTCAAAATTTCTAATAAATCGGTAAATGTTAAACATGGATTATTAACACGTAAGTAAAAGTCTTGGGAAAACATACACATAAGAGGAAGCCAGAGAATTTCAGGCTCTTCTCCACTGCCCTGACCTACTGCTTATTTAAAATGATTAGTGAGAGTCTTTTTTTTTTTTTTAGTGTTGTTTTTATTTTTTTTCTTTAATTAATTTTTATTTTTTAGTTTGTTTTGCTTTACAATACTGTATTCATTTTGCCTTGAGAAAGCATTCTTCGTGATGTAGGCATGAAAGAAGGTAACAACAGCCACTTAAAAAAAAAAAAAAAGAACACACAAGCGCCCACCCAGATCTATCTTTACTTTTCCCCCCTATGTAACAAACGACTTCCAATATGGGGAGAAGGCATTTAAAATAAAAATCCACTAAATTCAAATCCAAAATCCACTAATCAAAATCCACTAAAACTAGGGTGAAGCCAGAGGGGACAGCTTAGACAAGAGACACAACCATTCAAGAAGAAATAAATAACCTGAAGAATGCTGTATCTACTAAAGAAATTCAATTTCAGATAAATCTTCCAAAAGAAAACCACTCTTCAACAAATGGTGTTGGAAAAGCTAGATAAGCACATGCACAGTAATGAAATGGGACCCCGATCTGACATGTCTTACAAAAGCTAACTCTAAACAGATGAAGCCTTAAAACTAAGCCCCAATACCATAAAAGTCCGAGCAGTCAGCTTAACGAAGAGCTCCTCAACACTACTCTTAGCAATGATATTCTAGATATAACACCAAACACACAAGCAAGAAAAGCCAAAACTCAATAAATAGAACCAAACCAAGCTTAAAAGCTTCCACATAGCAAAAGAAACAATCATCAAAGTGAAAAGGAAACCCAGAGAATGGGAAAAAAAATTTTACAAACCATGTACTAGATAAGGGATTAACATCTAAAGTATATAAAACTCATACAACTCAGTAACAAGAAAATAATCAGATTTTTAAATGGGCAGACAAACTGAATAGACATTTTTTCCAAAGAAAAGACTCAAAAGACCAGCATATACATGAAAAGATACTCAATATCACTAATCATCAGAGAAATGCAAATCAAAACCACAATGAGATATCACCTCACGCTTATTAGAACAGCTATCATCAAGAATACAAGATATCAAAAACAAGTGTCAGTGAGAATGTGGAGAAAAGGGAACTCTTACCTACTGTTGGTGAAATTTAAAATTGGTACAACCAGTATCAAAAATAATATGGAGGTTCCTTCAGAAATTAAAGAATAAAAATATATAAATGTATCAAGGTAACACACTGCACACTTTAAATATGCATGATGTCATACATTAAATATATATTAATTTTTAACAAAAGTCATTGCAAAGAAAGAGAGGAAGTTAGGGAGAGAGGCAGACTTTAGATAAAGATGCCTTTACTGGTGAATTCTATGAAACATTTAAGGAAGAAAACAATATCAACTCTACAGTAACTCTCCCAGAAACCACAAGAGAATAAATGCATTCCATACTAAGAAGCCAGTACTGCTCTGATGCTAAAACCAAACATAACAATAAAACTAGAGATGGATACCTCTTGTTATCATGGACAGAAAAATTCTCAACAGAGTATTAGAAAATAAAATTTTGCAATATAAAAGAAGGATAATACATCACAAACAAGGATATCCAGAATATATAACATTAAGAACTCTGAAAATTCAAATGAAGAAAATAAACCACCCAATTAGAAAATGAGCCAACAACAAAAAATAATCAGAAACTTCATCAAGAAGACGTATGTTAGTTAATAGATGGTAAATAAGCTGCTGAAAGTATGTTCAACATCATTAGTCATTCGGTTCAGTTCAGTTCAGTCGCTCAGTTGTGTCCGACTCTTTGTGATCCCATGAATCACAGCACACCAGGCCTCCCTGTCCATTACCACCTCCCGGAGTTCACTCAAACCCATGTCCATCAAGCTGGTGATGCCATCCAGCCATCTCATCCTCGGTCATCCCCTTCTCCTCCTATCCCCAATCCCTCCTAGCATCACAGTCTTTTCCAATGAGTCAACTCTTTGCATCAGGTGGCCAAAGTATCGGAGTTTCAACTTTAGCATCAGTCCTTCCAATGAACACCCAGGATTGATCTCCTTTAGAATGGACTTGTTGGATCTCCTTGCAGTCCAAGGGACTCTCAAGAGTCTTCTCCAACACCACAGTTCAAAAGCATCAGCTTCAGCGCTCAGCTTTCTTCACAGTCCAATTCTCACATCCATACATGACCACAGGAAAAACCACAGCCTTGACTAGATGGATCTTTGTTGACAAAGTAATGTCTCTGCTTTTTAATATGCAGTAAGCGTCTTTTAATTTCATGGCTGCAGTCACCATCTGCAGTGATTTTGGAGCCCAAAAAAAGAAAGTCTGACACTGTTTCCACTGTTTCCCCATCTATTTCCCATGAAGTGATGGGACCAGATGCCATGATCTTCGTTTTCTGAACGTTGAGCTTTAAGCCAACTTTTTCACTCTCCTCTTTCACTTTCATCAAGAGGTTTTTGAGTTCCTCTTCACTTTCTGTCATAAAGGTGGTGTCATCTGCATGTCTGAGGTTATTGATATTTCTCCCAGCAATCTTGATTCCAGCTTGTGCTTCTTCTAGCCCAACATTTCTCATGATGTACTCTGCATATAAGTTAAATAAGCAGACTGACAATATACAGCCTTGATGAACTCCTTGTCCTATGTGGAACCAGTCTGTTGTTCCATGTCCAATTCTAACTGTTGCTTCCTGACCTGCATACAGATTTCTCAAGAGGCAGGTCAGGTGGTCTGGTATTCCCATCTCTTTCAGAATTTTCCACAGTTTATTGTGATCCACTCAGTCAAAGGCTATGACATAGTCAATAAAGCAGAA
>SJXQ01011846.1:260902-306313 GCA_006408695.1 Aepyceros melampus | reverse complement strand
ATAGTCAATAAAGCAGACATAGATGTTTTTCTGGAACTCTCTTGCTTTTTCGAAGATCCAGTGGATATTGGCAATTTGATCTCTGGTTCCTCCGGCTTTTCTAAAACCAGTTGAACATCTGGAAGTTCATGGTTCACATATTGCTGAAGCCTGGCTTGGAGAATTTTGAGCATTAGTTTACTAGTGTGTGAGATGAGTGCAACTGTGAGGTAGTTTTAGCATTCTTTGGCAATGCAGGTGACCCTGGTTCAATTCCTGGGTCGGGAAGATCCCCTGGAGAAGGGAAAGGTTACCCATTCCAGTATTCTGGCCTGGAGAATTCCATGGACTACAGTTCATGGGGTCCCAAAGAGTTGGACAGGACTGTCCAACTGTTTATGTCCATTTATTTAACTTTAGGTAGTACTGATTCTCTATATTGCCTTCTATTTCATTAATTTCTGCTCTTTATTTTCTTCCTTCTACTTTCTTTTGAGTTTATTATTCTTTTTCCTAACTTCTTGTGTTAGACACTTACCTCATTAATATTGTCTTCTTTTTTCTTCTACAAGCACTTAAGACTATACAGTCATTTCCAGGCACCACTTTTACTTAATCCCCCAATTTTGATACATATTATTTTCACTATTGTTCAATTTTAAGTATTTTTTTAATTTCCATTTTAATTTCTTTTATCCATGAGTTATTTTAAACAATTTAAATAAAAAGACAGAGAAGGAATTGGCTTTATTTTTTAACTGATGACTAATTTTACCACAGGGCAATGCATGTGATATCGTCAGTATAATACTGCTCTTTAAAGTTGATGAAGGTGACTTATGGCTTCCTAGTCAATTTTTGTAAATGTTTTCTTTTTGTAAATGACTGAGAAAAATAATGTAGCCTTAGTTTGGAAGTTAAAAGTCTGGTGTATGTGCATTAAATGAAAGTTTCTGACTTTGTGGTTAACCTTCTATTTCCTTACTAACTGCTTCACCCGGAAGTTTCTGATATCTCCCACCCTTACAGTAGCTTTGTCAATTTCTCCAAGCAGTTCTATCAATTTTTAATACAATTTTATTATGGGCTGCTGCTGCTAAGTCACTTCAGTCGTGTCCGACACTGTGCGACCCCAGAGACGGCAGCCCACCAGGCTCCCTCACCCCTGGGATTCTCTAGGCAAGAACACTGGAGTGGGTTGCCATTTCCTTCTCCAATGCATGAGAGTGAAAAGTGAAAGGGAAGTCACTCAGTCATGTCCGACTCTTAGCGACCCCATGGACGGCAGCCCACCAGGCTCCTCCGCCCATGGGACTTTCCAGGCAAGAGTACTGGAGTGGGGTGCCATTGCCTTAATAATTTTAAAATGTTATTTAAGTCACTTCAGTCGTGTCCGACACTGTGCGACCCCAGAGACGGCAGCCCACCAGGCTCCCTCACCCCTGGGATTCTCTAGGCAAGAACACTGGAGTGGGTTGCCATTTCCTCTCCAATGCATGAGAGTGAAAAGTGAAAGGGAAGTCACTCAGTCATGTCCGACTCTTAGCGACCCCATGGACGGCAGCCCACCAGGCTCCTCCGCCCATGGGACTTTCCAGGCAAGAGTACTGGAGTGGGGTGCCATTGCCTTAATAATTTTAAAATGTTATTTATCTCTTTCTTGGTGTGGTGAGTCTTTGCTTACTATATAGTGACTATCTTTATAACCAAGTGTTTTTTGCTTTCAGGTCTATTTTAATCGACATTGAGACAGCTAGCTCAGCTTTCTTTCAGTTAGTATCTGTCTGGCATATCTTTTCTCATCCTTATTCTGTCAAACTATTTGCATCCTTGTGTTCTGACTGTGTTTTGTCTAAACAGAATATAGCTGGATTTTCTATTTTTAATTCCATCTCAACCTCCTTTAATAAGAAACTTCTGTGTACATTTATGTTATTACTGAAATCTTTTGATTTGATTATACCATCTTATTTTGTGCTTTTTATCTGGCCTGATTTTTCTAAGCTTATGTGGAATTGCTAACAATTTTCCCCACTTACTCCATTTTTTATCTCTAATGCATAAGTAGCTGTACACTATTTTTTCTTTTAGTGGCTTACCTTTAAATTGTTACCATTCATAAAAGTTTCAAATTAATCAGTAGTGGGAAAACCTGGTGGTTAGGACCACCAGGACTGAAGTCAGATCATCTGGATTTCAAATCCTGTCTCACTTCTGGGGCTTCAGGTTGTCAATTTTATCATCCATAAAATGCAAATAATAATCACTACCCCATAGGGTTACTGTGCCCCTAAGATGGGTAAATATACATATAGCAATGAGAACATGACTGGTATATCACAAGCCCTAAATTCATAGAAACTAGTAGGGGTATTACTATTATCAATCACCCTCTTCCAAAACACAATGAGCTTAGATATAACTCCCTCCTAGCTTACATATTTGTATTCAGCATTTTAATTATATAATACTTTCTAATATCATACATTATTATTTTCAACATAATTTCCACATATGTACTATTTTGTTTGCTTACCATTCTTTTTTTAATCTTTCTGGGATTTTTTTCCCCTAAGTACACACTTTAGACATTCCTTTGGCCTGTTAATGGTTAAGTGCTCTCAGCTTGTTATTCAATTAATCCTCATTCTTGAAATACAGACTTGGTGGGCATTCAGTTCTAGATAAACTGTTTGTTTTTTTTTTTTTAGCATTTTGAAGATATTAAGTTTCTATTATTCCTTTGTACTAGCTACTTTTCACTAATAGTTTTAATATTTTCTTTTGAAATTATTTTACAGTTCTACTGTGATATGTCTCAATATGGCTTTCCTTTTTATTTATTGTTGCTGAGAGATACTGGGCTTTTCCAAATCTAAGAATTTTTATCTTTCATCAGTTCTGGAAACTTCTAAGGCATTATTTCTTCTTTATTCTACTTTTCTAAATCTATTCATCTGGGTAGCTATATATTAGTACTCATTTAATTCTCCATTTGTCTTAAACTTTCATATTTTCCACCTATTTCTCTATGTTTTCCTTTCTGGCTAATTTTATATCAAACTTTCAGTTCACCAATTCTCTCTTCACCTGAGTCTAATATGTTTAATTTATTAATTTCAAAGTTATTAATCATATTTTTATTTCTAGAAGGATATCTTTAAATCTGTATGCCACATTTGATACTCTCTCATGTACTGCTCTTTTTTTGGTATCTTTCTATTTTATGTGTTAAATATGATATATTATTTTGTTGATAATGCCAATATCTCAAGTATTTAGAAATCTATACCTGCGGTCTGTCATTTTCATTAAATTTTTCATGGTTTCCTAATGTGGCTATCCCTTTTTAATCACATAAGATTTGGCTAAATGCCATGTCTGGTAATTCTGAGTCTACAGTGGCAGGTGGATCTTCAGGGAAGCTTTGTATTTGCTTCTCCTGGGTAGCACTGGAAGGATTCCAAACAAGGATTACTTTAAAATAATGTCTTGGCTAAGATTTGTCCTACTATGCTCAAGCTGCAGATCAGATGAGGGTAGGCTTGAGATCTATAGTTGCAAATTCTTAGGAAAGCACCTCCACATCTCCAAACCAGAGTCATCAAGGTATCAGATCATTGTGTTCAATGTGCCAGCCAAATAGGCTTCTTGTAGGCCCCTTTCTCTGAAGACTGCTATCCCTTTGAGGGCCCAGGTTTAGCCACTTTTTGATGGCCTCAAGTCAGGTTTCCATACACGTCTCCACCAGAAGCTATTAATCCCCAAGACAAGTTTCTTCATACCAGCATTCGCTTCCTCTGCAACCCAAGTTTCCAAACTTGCTTATCTGTCTGGTTTCAACTCCATAATTGCTTGAGGTTTGAATTCTATTTTGATTCTGCTTCTAAAATTTCATTTTTGGCATTTGGAGATTTCCCCTTACTTTTTACTAAGTTAGATATTCAGTTAAAATTACATTTATTTTATTTTATCCAGATTTTTAAAATATCTTATTTACCACTCTGTCAGAAGTCTTTTATTGACTTTTCTCTCTGTCAGAGCTGACAGTACAATCTTACTTATTATAACTCTGCTCAAAAACCACTGTTACTTTTTAGTTTTCTTTGAGAAGCTTCAATTAAAATCAAATTAATAGATGGATGCTTTTAATACTCTGGGTGTGGGGGCAAAATCTCTAGGATATATATTTTGATGCTTTTACTGCTTCTGTTCCCTAATCACTCAACTTGCCTTCACCTTTCTTGATTCAAAATCTGAAATTAATTCAGGTGAGTTTCTTGCTTATGTTTGTAATAGAAAAAAAACATTTTTCTTGACTCAAAATGGCCTCTGGGTTCAGCAGATTCTATTCCTCACAACTACCATTTTTCATGCAAAAAAAAATGTGACTCTTCTCTCACTCAAGTTAAAGTATTCCTTTTGCCTTATCTTTTACAGACAAGGTCCAATTACAAGAATTCCTACTGATAGGTTTGGACTAATGTTCTGTTTCTTAGCTCTTTGTCTAGATTTTTAGAGCAGAATAATTTTATCACTATAATAAGTTATAAAATGCCCTATATCCAAATTTAAATAATTACCCAGTTGAGCTGTCACATAATCAGAAAGGGCAAAAGACCTCGTTACTGCGTCCCTGCCAACTAGATACTTTGAATATATCCAACAACTATCAATTAAATGATAAAACAGAAGCTATTTTATTTTTTGATTTCTTGTGTGTTCGGGTTTTGTTTTTTTTTTTCTAAATTAAAACAGAGCAAGAGAGAGAAGAGTCCAGTGAATATAACAGCATGTGGGTGGATTCTGCTCAAAGTACTGTAATACAACCATCCAGATTTTAATCAACAGAATTCACACTGATCAATGTTATTACAGTGAATGCTAATTAAACGTACCATGCCTTGACACCAAAAATAAAGTGTTACCAAATTCAACCTCAAGCAAAAGGAATCTAATTCCTTTGAAAGCCACAATTTGCACCAGAGCTCACTCAAAAAGAAATGTGTTTTTAGCTGTTTTCCCACAACATACAATAAATAGAAACAGACCTGGGGAAGCAGTGAGACTATTAAAAACAGTAAGTGTTAAAAAAAAAAAAGTAAGTAATGATGTTCTAGCCGCAAAACAAGCTCCTCTTCAAGTAAACAAGGGCAATATACAATATTTTTTTAACTTAAAAAAAATACAGTATTTATTTGGTTGCACTGGGTCTTGGTTGCAGCACATGGGATCTAGTTCCCTGACCAGGGAGCAAGAAGACTTAACCACTGGACCACCAGGGAAGTCTCTACAATATTTTTATAAAAACATGCCCTAAAAATATCAATGGTCTGGGAGTCAGGATACCTGGATCTTTATGCTACTTCTGCAAACAAATAGGAGTATGACCTTGAAAAATATCACACAACTTCTCTAGATATTTTTCTTCACCTGTAAAATGACAGAACTGAGCAAAACGATCTAAGTTTCCTTCTAGATGCAAGCCATATGAATTTTTTAATGTGTACCTTCTTTTTCACAAGAAGAAGGGCTATATAAATGAAGGTCACTATCATGACAGTTCTTTGGTAGAAGTGTGAACTGGGGCAATAAAAGATGGATAAAGAGGCCTGGAAGCATGTAAATAGCAAGCATCGACTTCTTAGTTTTCCCTTTGAAAACTGCCCTAGTGTCTCTCTTTCTGGAAACATGTTAAGGAAGGGCATTAAACAGTATTACTGGAATGAAAGTCATTTATCTCTTCTGATATTGTTTTAGTTGTTACTGAGGGTCTAAGGTAGAGGATCAGAGATGTTTCAAGAGCTCAGGGCGGTGACTTCCCTAGTCGTCCAATGGTTAAGACTCCACTTCCAGCGCAGGGGATGCAGGTTCGATCCCTTGGTGAGGACCTAAGAGATCCCACACGCAGTGTAGCGTGGCCAAAAAGAAAAACGAGAGAGGGAGTTCAGGGTGAGGAGGTCTATGAAAGGCTTACTACTTAATAAAGTGATGGTTCTCAACGTTTAGTGTATAATAAAACCACCTGGGATTCTTGAGTCAAGAATGTGGTAAGCTTGAGAAGGGCCTCAAAAATCTGTGTTTCTGACAGGCAGCCCTGATGACTCCAAGGAAGACAGTCTTGGGCTATATTCTAAAAACACATCTCAACAAAGCTCAAATTGTAAAATTTGTTACGGAACTGTGAAACAGTGCTTACAGAGCTTAACTTTATGGAAACTTTTTAAGATGATTTAAACAAAATCCAAATACATAATCCTTTAATACTAAGAGGCTATAAGCAGGATTCTAGAACAACATTGTGATTAAATTAGCATAATCTAATATAATTTTTCCTAAACAAATGGTTCCCAACCACTTTTTCAAACAAGAATAAATTTCTATAATTCTAACAATATTGTTTTCCTGATAATTCCTTTTTCTTTGTCAGCATAACTCTGCTTTTATAAAGTTTCACTCAGCATACACAAACATCAGAATTTAGGATACAGAAAATGAAGAATCTATATCTACAATGAGGAATTTATTTAATTGATTATACTACACTGAAAAACATAATAAAGGTAATTTATTTCATTTCTATAACACCTGGTAGATTAAACATACTTCATAATCTCTCTGCAGTGCCTATCTAAATGGTTATATGACTTTGATGGTTTGGTGGCATTGAGCAAAATTAATTTTTAAAACATCTGCATTAATGGACTTTTAGATATATTAGAAGAGTGGGTTATATTCTGACCCCAGAAATATATATTCATCTGGCTTGGAATTTGATAATTTGCTTTTCAGCTGTCACCAATTTCTTTATGCTGGTCTATATGCAGTAAACACTGCGGAGTAAGTTGTGTTACAAAGTCAGAGACAGTCACTGGTGGTGTTAACTGGTGCACACCTATTGTGGGATGCATATATGTTAATCTTCACATAAAATTATCTCCTTGATAAAGCTTCTTATGCTCCCTTTATATCATTACTATTTGAAGACACAGTGAACAGCTTATTTTAGCAGCAAGTCTATTCCATCATCCACAAATTATATAGGACGTGGTATGACCACAGGCTTCCCAGCTGCCTCAGTGGTAAAGAATCCACCTCCCAATGCATCAGATTCAGGAGATGTGGGTTCAATCCCTGCATCAAGAAGATCCCCTGGAGGAAGAAATGGCAACCATTGTGCTGGGATAAAGTGTGACCAACCTAGACAGCATATTGAAAAGCAGAGATATTACTTTGCCAACAAAGGTCCGTCTAGTCAAGGCTATGCTTTTTCCAGTGGTCATGTATGGATGTGAGAGCTGGACTGCAAAGAAAACTGAGTGCCGAAGAACTGATGCTTTTGAACTGTGGTGTTGGAGAAGACTCTTGCGAGTCCCTTGGACTGCAAGAAGATCCAGCCAGTCCATTCTGAAGGAGATCAGCCCTGGGATTTCTTTGGAAGGAATGATGCTAAAGCTGAAACTCCAGTACTTTGGCCACCTCATGAGAAGAGTTGACTCGTTGGAAAAGACTCTGATGCTGGGAGGGATTGGGGGCAGGAGGAGAAGGGGACAACAGAGGATGAGATGGCTGGATGGCATCACCGATTCGATGGACATGAGTTTAGGTAAACTCCGGGGTTGGTGATGGACAGGGAGGCCTGGCGTGCTATGATTCATGGAGTTGCAAAGAGTCGGACACGACTGAGCGACTGAACTGAACTGAACTGATGCTGGGATAAACCCATGGAGAGAGGAGATTGGCAGGCTACAGTCCATGAGGTTGCAAAAGTCAGACGCAACTGAGCGACTGAGCATACACGCATGCACGTGACCACATGAAGTGTGTACATGCACATATGTTTTTTTGAAGACAGGAGGAAAATAAGTATCTCCTAAAGAAAAAAAGGTTTAGAAATAGTTCATTAATGAAATCAAAACAATCTTGCTGCTACTGCTAAGTCACTTCAGTCATGTCCAACTCTGTGTGACTCCATAGTCGGAGTCACACCAGGCTCCCCCATTCCTGGGATTCTCCAGGCAAGAACACTGGAGTGGATTGCCATTTCCTTCTCTAATGCATGAAAGGGAAAGGTGAAAGGGAAGTCGCTCATCATGTCTGACTCTTTGCAATTCCATGGGCCACAGCCTACCAGGCTCCTCTGCCCATGGGATTTTCCAGGCAAGAGTACTAGAGTGGGGTGCCATCGCCTTCTCCAAAACAATCTTGAATATTGTGTAAATAACTTTCATAAAAATGTTGACTTCAAAGGCAGAATAATAAATGGGCTATGTGGAGAGAAAAATATGCCAGTGTAAAAGGACACTCAGAGGAAGGGGTGCACTACCAACTTGCGTCTTTTTCTAAACCACTTAAACCAGAGAAGAATCATGTTGAGGAAAAAACCACTTTCTCTGACGCGTAAAGAAGGTACAGAAGAGAGAATGAATTTGGAAGCAAAGAAATGCTTTTCCTCTAATTAGCTAAAGCCCATGCTAGACTGCTTCGCTGGTGGCTCAACTGGTAAAGAATCCGCCTGCAATGTGGGAGACCTGGGTTCAATCCCTAGGTTGGGAAGATCCCCTGGAGAAGAGAAAGGCTATCCACTCCAGTATTCTGGTCTGGAGAATTCCATGGACTGTATAGTCCATGGGGCCACAAGAGTCAGAAACAACTCAACAACTTCACTTTCTTGCTAGACTTGCTGAGCTAGACTTCTTCAAGTACTTTAATCACAGTAGGGACAAATAACTCATCTTTTTACCTCCAAAATATGTTTCAAGCAAAGGGAGTGCTATTTTCTACACATAATGGTAATCTTTATGTTAGTACCAAAAAAGTTAAGATTCCCTTAAGAAAGTCCTTGAATATGAAACTGGGTCATTTGTAGAGATGTGGATGGACCTAAAGACTATCACACAGAGTGAAAGAGGAAAAACAAGTATCATATACTAACATATATGTGGAATCTAGAAAAACAGTACAGATGACCTTATTTGCAAAACAGAAACAGAGACACAGATGTAGAGAACAAATGTATGGACACCAGGGTGGGTGGGATGGACTTGGAGATTGGGATTGACACATATACAACATGATGTGCAAAACAGATAACTAATAAGGACCTACTGTTAGTACAAGGGACTCTACTTAATACTCTGTAATAGCCTATATGGGAAAACAATGTAAAAAAGAGTGGATATATGTATAACAGATTCACTTTGCTGTACAGCAGAAACTAATACAACCTTGTAAATCAACTGCTAAGCTGCTAAGTCACTTCAGTCGTGTCCAACTCTGTGAGACCCCATAGACAGAAGCCCACCAGGCTCCCCCATCCCTGGGATTCTCCAGGCAAGAACACTGGAGTGTGTTGCCATTGCCTTCTCCAATGCATGAAAGTGCAAAGTGAAAGTGAAGTCGCTCAGTCATGTCCGACCCTCAGCAAGCCCATGGTCTGCAGCCTTCCAGGCTTCTCTGTCCATGGGATTTTCCGGGCAAGAGTACTGGAGTGGGGTGCCATTGCCTTGTAAATCAACTATACCCCAATAAAAAAAAATTTTTTTAAATAGACCTTAAACAGTAGTAGAACAGATTCTCAACGGTAGCCCATTTGTCAAACTACTTGTTTCTGTGTGAAAGGGAGGATTCTCTAGCTGGACTGCATTATCTACTATGTCACTCCCTTGAAGTTAAGAGATACTGCTATTGACAATATCCTGCCAGTGTAGGAAGTGTGTTTGAAATGGTGCCTGATGATTACATCACATAGAGCAAACCAGAGAGGATGCAGAAGCAGCCAGGTGATGTAAGGAGTACATCTCCAGGAACCAAAAAACAGTAACAGCGATTCTAAGCAGTGAAATTTTAAAATGACCTGGAAATCAGAATATGTGAATCTCAGTCCCAGTTATGACCTGTTGTATGACTTTGGCTAAGACATACCTTTCTTGTCTTACAGAGTCCTCCAGCTTTTCTGTCCTAGAATCCTATGAAATTATGATATTGACATATGCATTGATCTTACCTATATTTCTAGGAGCACAGCCTTGGTTCAAAACAGTCCTGGATAAAATTTTTAGTCTAGTACATCCCTGAATAACCTTCCTCTAATGCTGCAATTTGAAGGAACATTTGCTGTTCTATTTCTCGGCCTCACAAGCAGCCAACATTTTTCCTCCAAATGAGGCTTCCCCTCCTCATCCTATCTCTGATTGCTGTGTTTATCCTAGTATATTTTGATTGTTTCTATTTCCATTCCATTTTGTACAGGAGGACCAACTTCAGTCTTGATGAATGAATCTCCTGAGGGAAGTAATCCATTTTTATAAACATTCTGGGAAGGTGATTTCCACTCAAGACAGAAAGCTGACATTTGTACATATTTCTGTCTGTATTTATGGACTGATTTGAGCATGAAAACACGTAAATAAGAGATTGGGTCTTGAAACAGGATAAAGAAAAAAGGGTTAGAGAGAGGAGAGTGAAGAAGGAAAGGAAAGCAAAAGAAAGGAAATAGAAAATTGGGAAATAAATCACCTGCCACAGCAGTGACACATTAATGCCATCTGTATTATCTGAGTAAGCACCAATTCAAAATTTTCCTGTTAAGAAAATGTGACAAGAGAAGCAAAAAAACAAATAATATTAATGTATTAATAAAAATACAACTTCAGAAGTTTAGCAAGAATTTAGAAAAGTCAAGAGATTTAACGAATTGTTTAGCAATATCACTAAATTAATTAGTATCACTGAACTAAGTGGCCGTATTATTCTGTAGTTCAGAAATGCTTCTTTTGCCCTCTGAGTGTCAGAAGCCCTCACTCATTCCTGTTCATCTAAATTTCAGACAGCTACCCTCCAAGTTCTTTGATGACAAGAAGTATGTGAGCTGGGCTGATCACCTTCTCCCAATTCCCTCTCCCCTCCCCACCTGCAGCCTCTGGTAACCACAGTGTGCTCTGTTTATCTGAGTTTGGAGTCTGTCCTTTTTTTCTTTTTAGATTACACATAGAAGTGAAATCATAAGGTGTTTGTCTTTCTGCCTGACTTATTTCGTTTAGCAGTAAAACACTCAAGGTCCATCCATGTTGCCTCCAATAGCAGGATATGCTCATTTTTAAGGCTGAATAACATTCCGTTGTGTATGCACACACATAAATTCATACACAGAAAGACACATACACACAACACATATTCTTGATCCATTCATCTGTTGATGGACACACAGGTTGTTTCCATGTCTTGGCTATTGTAAATAATGCTGCTACGAATAAGAGGGGCACAGATCTCTCTTCAACACAGTGTTTTCATCTCCTTTGGATATATACCCAGGAGTGAAATCTGGATCATATGGTAGTTCTATTTTTAATTTTTAATTTAATCTTTAATCTTAATTTATTTTTAATTTATTCTTCACCAGCATCTGTTATCACTTGTCTTTTTGATGATGGTCATTAAGACAGGTATGAGGTGATATCTCTTGGGGTTTTAATTTGCATTCCCTAATGATCAGTGATGTTGAACAACTTTTCATGTACCTGCTGGCTATTCATATTCTTCTTTGAAAAAGTGTCTGTTCAGATCATTTGCCCATTTCTAATACAGATTCTTTCTCTCTCTCTCTCTCTCTCTCTTTTTTTTTTTTTTTTTGGCTATTGTAGCTGCAATTGATGACAGCTGGTCCTATAGCCATATGAAGGCTGGTCTGGACACCTAAAATGCTTCATAGTCACACATCTGGCATTTCAAATAGGATGGATACAATAGCTGTGGAATGGCCAAATGTGTGTGTGTATATATATAAAATATATATATAACATGTAAACAAGTAGATACACACATGTATATATATATTTCCATGTGACCTTTTCAAATGCTTCACTTGAGTAACCTTGTAGCATGGAAATCTCAAAGTTAACTGCAATTGTTCCATGGCAGCTGGCTTCCCCTACAGCATGCATTCCAGGAAATCCAAGTGGAAGCTACAAGGCTTTTTGTGACCTGTTTTTGGAATACATGCAGCATCAATTTGGTTACAAAGAGACAGCTCAGTTTCACTGTGTGAACGATGGACGAAGACATAGACACAAGAGATGTTTACTGGGGGTCAGGGAACTTTGGAAACTAGCTGAAACAATACTGGCTTGAGAAATAAGAGCCAGAGTCAAAAATACCTAACAGGTGACACTTAGGAATGACTTTCTTTTTTTTATATACTAATTCATTTATTTTAATTGGAAGCTAATTACATTACAAGATTGTGATGGGTTTTGCCATACATTGACATGATCAGCCACAGGTGTACATGTGTCGCCCATCCCGAACCTCCCTCCCCCTCCCTCCCCATCCCATCCCTCTAGGTGGTCCCAGTGCACTGACTTTGGGTGCCTGTTTCATGCATCAAACTCGGACTCGTCATCTATTTCACATATAGTAGTATACATGTTTCAATGGTATTCTCTCAAATCATCCCACCCTTGCCTTCTTCCACAGAGTCCAAAAGTCTGATCTTTATATCTGTGTCTCTTTTGCTGTCTTGCATATAGGGTCATTGTTTCCATCTTTCTAAATTCCATATATATGGGGGCTTCCTTGATAGCTCAGTTGGTAAAGAATCTGCCTGCAATGTAGGAGACCCTGGTTCAATTCCTGGGTCAGGAAGACCCCATGAAGAAGGCACAGGCTACCCACTCCAGTATTCTTGGTCTTCCCTTGTGGTTCAGCTGGTAAAGAATCCACCTGCAATGGGGAGGCCTGGGTTTGATCCCTAGGTTGGGAAGATCCCCTGGAAAACGGAACAGCTATCCACTCCAGTATTCTGACCCTATACAGTCCACGGGGTCGCAAAGAGTCTGACAGCACTGAGCAACTTTCACTTTCACTTTCATACTGTATTGATGTTTTTCTTTCTGCCTTACTTCACTCTGTATAATAGGCTCATTTCATCCACCTCATTAGAATTGATTCAAATGTTTTCTTTTTAATAGCTAAGTAATATTCCATTTCTTGAAAACAAACCTGCGATATATCCAATAAGGTGAAAATTCAGGTCTCCATATACTAAAAGATGGCATTAACAGAATACATTGTATAAAATTTCTTGTGTATTGGACCTTACACTTCTAGGCACATACGAACATCACACAGCACCAGAATCTTTAAAAACAGTAACAAGTAGCATCTTTAAACATGAAATAAAGGAGTTCCCTGGTGGCCTAGTGATTAGGATTCCAGGCTTTCAATGCCATGGCCCAGGTTCAATCCCTGGTGAGGGAACTGAGATCCCACAAGCTGCATGCCCCTCCTCACCCAAAAAACTGTAGACATGAAACAAAATTATAAGAGCATTTTTGAAAAGGAATTGAAACTATTAACACAGTAAAATGTCAGAAAAAGTATTTTACAATCTAGAAATAAAATCTCACTTCCAGGTTTTCTTTGTTAATGCTCATTTTCTCCTGATACTCAAATGCAAAATACTTTAAAAGTTACTCAGAATGTCTTCCAAAGTGCATTGCAATCATTAATTAGTTATTCCACACAATGTTCCCCCGAGGAAAATAATGATAATTATCCAGTATTATGGAAAGCAATAGCAGGCTTCTAAAGACCAACTTGCCCAAGTGCATACCCAAAGAATGTGATTTTTCTCTAAAGCTTTCCAGACCTCAGCTCTCACCATTAAATCATAAGAAGTCTGCCATTCCTGGTGAAGCCATCTGTTCACTTGGGAAGATATCTTTTATCTTGCAGATGCTAAAATTAATGTCTAAACTAATCATTTGCTAATACTGTTGCTGAATCTCTATTTACTCTACTTGGTCCCAAGCCCTAACTCTAAAGATATGTAAATAAAGCTACATAAGAAAGCTCCAACTTGCTTGACTTGCAGGAAATGTCATTATTACTTCTCCAGAAGAAATAATTATAAACTTATACCTGTATCACATTTTTACATGTCCCAGTATTATAGTAAAGACAGCCATAAAACACAGCATTTTAATAACAAGCTATGGTCAATTAACGTACTTTGACCAAGAACAAAGTATGGTGACAACCCTACTTCTCTGTTTGGCTACAGCTGACCTTGCTGTTCCTGTCATTTATCTTTTCCTTTTTTTTTTTTTTAATTTTTATTATTAGCTCCAAAGGGAAAAGGACTATGGCAGTCAAAATGGTTAAAAGCATGGATCATTTTACAAATAAAGCAGAGTGCTTTTCTGAACAAATCTGCATTATTAAAAAAGATAACTGAGTCTTTCTTGTTAATTGACTCTAATTTATTCCATTGAAATTACATCATTTTCTGTGCTAAGCTATTCATAATCCAAGCATATCACACACTGATTTGCTGAGGCTGTGAAACTAGTCTATCAGAATTAATTAGCAAATTAAGAGACTTTGCACTAAAAATTTCTCAGCAGAGGAAAACAAAATGGCATCAGCATCTTGTGAAAGAGGTTAAAAAAAAATAGAATGTTGTGAAGAAAAATAAAACAAGCTGAATATCTTCCTATTCAGCTGACCACAGGTAGGGTAGATTTAGTTATACCAAAAACATATTGGTTTGAAGAGGATTAGGAGTGTTAGAAAGCTGGTGCTTTATGTGAATGTGGTCACCTGGCCTCCAAACTAAACTATTTGCCTGAGGAAAGGAAAAAAGGCAGGTGAAGAGGAAGAGACAGACATGAATCAAAATGAGCAGTTGGATTTTCAAGAGCTGTTCTTAACCTTGACTATACCATGGAACCCTGTGGGAGATTTAAAAGTCACTAATGTCTCAGGTATTCTATGCAATTTATCTGGAGTGTGGCCTGATCATCAGGATTTTTACAGGCTTCTCAATGTGCAGCAATGAGACTAGACGACCCCTGATTTAGATGTCAGTCATGGTCAGACGGGATACGGCTCAGGATGGGAGGCTGCCATCATAGGTCAGGGCTAAGGGCAAATCCTGGCTTTGGCAATTTAGCAGAAGACATTTTCACAGAACCCTCTCGTGGTATAGGACAACTAAAATCCTAGATTAAATGTTTTAAGAAATTTTTTCTAATGTATTGTCCACCTGACAAGACATTAAGAGAAATTCTCAAAGGCCATAATGAAAAGAACGCATAAATCCTCACACATCAGTAGGACAGGGACTGGCAGCTGTTTTGGAGACTGGCAATTCTTGTTAATCGAGATCCTGAAATTTAATAAGCTATATGTGGATAACAGAACACCAAGCCTAGGGCCCTTTTAGAGTGGTCCGATAATAGATGCTCCCTTAAACCTAATGCCTTCAAAGGGTGACATCCTCAGAACACGAAAGATGGGGGACAAAGCCAAAAACACCAATCCCACCAAAATAATAATACAAGTGATTCTTAGCCTTAACTCTAGATTCTTCAGAAGAAAAGGAAGACACCTGCCCTGCATAGGAATTCATGTTAATTGTGTGGCCTAAAAAGTCACAAGCCAAAAATTTAGTTAAATAGGTCCTGAGATAGTGGTGACCACACTAGCAGAAACAGACTTCACGTCTGTCTGGAAGAACACATTTCAATCCTGGCCTGAAAAATGTCTTCACATGATGTCCTGAGAAATAAGGCCTTGCAATATGTGAAAATATAAGTCCCTCTGAGAGCCATAAGGAAGGAAAAAAAGGTCAAGAATCAAATCCAAAACTGTAATCATCAGGTATAAAGGGAAAAATAAAGCAAATTCCTTCACCTAATAAAATATATCTTGCAAATAAACAAAAATTCTATGACAGGGGCTTCCCTGGTGGCTCAGTGATAAAGAATCTGACTGCCAATGCAGGAGACATGGTTCCGACCCTGGTCTCGGAAGAGCCCACAGGCCTCAGGGTCACTAAGCCCGTCTGTAGAGTCTGTGCCTGTGCTGTAGAGTCTGGGAGCTGCAACTACAGAACCCCTAGAGTCCGAGAGCCCATGCTCCACAACAGTAGAAGCCACTGCAATGAGAAGCCTGTGCACCACAACTAGAGAAAAGCCCACGTGGCAACGAAGACCTAGCACAGCCAAAAGTTAATTAAATTAAAAAATCTGTCAGAAGGTACCAATATGCAGTTAAATAATTCTTAAAAAGCAGAGAAAACACAAGGATTCCTACTCTCGTTACTTCTATTCAACATTTTACTAGAGGTTACAGTGTAACCTCAGATAAAAAAATATGAGCAGTAGAAAAGAGGGGGGCAAAAACTATTATTGTATATAGAAAATAAATCCCAAAGAAAATACTAAAATTATTAAGAAAGTTTAGCCAGGTAAATGTATGTAAGATCAGCATATAACTTTTTACTTAAATTCTACACATCAACAATAAGGAATTGGAAAATGCAATTTTTAGAGAGATGCCATTTACCACAGTAACACAAAAACAAGGAAGCTAGGAATAAATCTAAAAAGTCCTATGCAAGGAAGGCTTAGAGAATATTACAAAATTTACTTTAAGACATTAAAGGTGACTCAAATAAAAAGAGAGACATAATGTGCTGAAAAACAGGCATACAATATTCCAATCTCAGTTCTCCCCAAATGGATGTAATATGATTCAGTCAAATTCTAAATGGAGATTTTGTGGAACTTGACAAGTTGATTTTTAAGATTTACGGAGAAAAGGGAAAGCCAAGAAAGGCCAAAGCACATCTAGAAAAGAATCGGGAGAGATTTCTCCTACCAGATACCAAACCTTATAATAAAGCTGTAGTAATTAGGAAGTGGGATATAAGCATAGGAATGGACTAGTAAAATGATTTTTTTAAGTACTTTTTCTTTTTTTTTAAAATGGAAAGCCCAGAAACAGACACACATATATGGAAACATGATACACAGAGAAGACACCAGACATCAGTGGAAAAAGGAAGACGAAAAATTTTCTGAGACAATTAGTTATCCATATCAGGGGGTGGCAACTACAGTTCACAGGCCAAATCCAACAAGCCTCCTTCTTTTTATAAATAAAATTTTATGGGGACACAAGCATGCTCATCCATTTACAACTTGTCTTTGGCTGCTTCTGTGATACAATGACAAAGTTATGTATTACAATAGGGACCATACAGATGGAGAGGCCTAAAATATCTATTCTTCTGTCCTCTACAGGAAAGTGTGCTAATCAGTGATTGCTAGTATCAAAAAATTAGAATGAATTCCTACCTTCTACCAAACAGAAATCAAGTTCAACTACAAAAAGAATGTAAATGGGAAAGGAAAAACTTAAAGACTCATAGTAAAAATTATAGAAAAATATTTCTATGATTAAAGGATCAGGGAAGATTTTAAAATATATGAAAAGCACAAATTTAAAAGGATTTTTTAAAGTAACAAATTAAAATTAACTTTGGTTTCTCAAAGAGGCAACAAATACCCACACCAGAGATAAGATACTGAATCACATTAAGTCACAAAAGGATTCATATATACAATACATAATCAAATCCTACAATTCTGTAATATTAGCAACGTAAAAGTAAGATAGAAATATTAAGAAAACAAAAGAGTCGTTTCACTAGGTAGTTGAAACATGAAGGACTGACTAACATAATCTATTAATATAATTAGGCTTCCCTAGTAGCTCAGATGGTAAAGAATCTGCCTGCAATGCAGAAGACACAGGTTTGATCCCTGGGTCAGGAAGATCCCCTGGAGAAGGAAATGGCAACCTACTTCATTATTCTTGCCTAGAGAATTCCATGGACAGAGGAGTCTGGCAGGCTACAGTCCATGAGGTTGCAAACAGCTAGACACAATTGAGAGACTGACGCATACACACACATTAATATAATTGACATAACAAAATAAAAAGTTTACTTCAACAGTAGGCAGAGAAATGAAAACTGAAACCACAATGGATGTCATGTCAAATCCTCCAGATAAACCAAAATTAAAGAATCAGACCATACCAGGAGCCAGGGATCTGGCAGAACAATGGAACGCTCCAGCGATACTGATGGAATACAAACCGGCAATAAGGCACTTCCGGAAACAATTCAGCATTACAGATAAGGTGCAATTATATACATGGTCACATGTTTGTGACCCAGCAATTCCATTCCTTAGAGGAATTCTTGCATGCATGCACCAGGAGATGTGACTAAGAATGCTAACTTAAGCACTGTTCTGTTAGAAAAAGAAACAACTGAAAACATAAATGTTCCACAGAATGGATAAATAAAGTATGGTATATTCATACAGTAGCAATAGAACAAAATATTAAAACTGAATGAAAGAACAGAGCTACACACATCTGTAAAGAATAATATCAAAAACTTTTTATTGGAATTTCCCTGGTGATCCAGTGGTTAAGACTGTGCTTCCAATGCAGGGAGTGTGGGTTCAATCCCTGGTTGGGGAAGTAAGATCCCACATGCTGTGCAGGAGGGCAAAAAAAGACTATACAACAAGAAAAAACTTTATAAGATGCAAAATAAGGATAAACTGCATTCATAAATTATTTCAAATATCAAAAATAAAACTGTTACTGTGGAACATTCTCTAGGATAGACCACATCTTGGGTCACAAATCAAACCTCAGTAAATTTAAGAAAATTGAAATTGCATCAAACATCGTCTTCGACCACAATGAGATTAGGTATCAATGAGATTAGATATCAATTACAAGGAAAAAACTGTAAGAAACACAAACACATGGAGACTAAACAATATGTTTCTAAATAACCAACAAGTTACTGAAGAAATCAAAAGGGAAATCAAAAACTTTCTAGAAAAAAATGACAATGAACACACAACAACTCAAAACCTATGGGATGTGGCAAAAGCAGTTCTAAGGGGGAAGTTTATAGCAATAAAATCCTACCTCAAGAAAAAAGAAAAACATCGAATAGACAACCTAACTTTATACCTAAAACAACTGAAAAAGAACAACAACAGAAAAAATTAGTAGAAGGAAAGAAACCATAAAGATCCAAGTAGAAATGAAAAAGAAAGAAATAATAGTAAAGATTAATAAAACTAAAAGCTAGTTCTTTGAGAAGATAAACAAAATTGACAAACCTTTAGCCAGACTCATCAAGGAAAAAACAGAAGAATCAAATCAACAGAATTAGAAACGAAAAAGGACAGGTTACAACAGACAATGTAGAAATACAAAGGATTATAAGAGACAAGTATGAGCAACTATAAGGCAATAAACTGGATAACCTGGAAGAAATGGATAGATTCTTAGAAAAGTTCAATCTTCCAAGATTGAAGCAGGAAGAAGTAGAAATTATGAACAACCCAATTACAAGCACTGAAATTGAAGCTGTGATCAAAAATCTCCCAAAAAACAAAAGCTCAGGAGCAGATGGCTTCACAGGAGAATTCTATCAAACGTTTAGAGAGGAGCTAATGCCTAGTTTTCTAAAACTCTTTCAAAAAATTGCAGAGGAAGGAACACTTCCAAACTCATTCTACGAGGCCACCATCACCTTGACACCAAAACCAGACAAAGGCAACACAAAAAAACAAAACTACAGGCCAATCAGTATCACAGATGAACATAGATGTAAAAGTCCTCAACAAAATTTTAGCAAACCGAATTCAGCAACACATCAAAAAGCACATACAACATGATCAAGTTGGGTTTATTCCAGGGATGCAAGGATTCTTCAATATATGCAAATCAATCAGTGTCATATACCATACTAACAAACTGAAGATAAAAACATACAATCATCTCAATAGATGCAAAAAAAAGGGCTTTGACAAAATTCAGCACCCATTTATGATGAAAACTTTTCAAAAAATGGGCACAGAAGGAACCTAGTAAAGCCCATATATGATAAGCCTACAGCAAACATTATTCTCAATGGTGAAAAACTGAAAGCATTCTCCCTAAGATCAGGAACAAGACAAGGGTGTCCACTTTCACCACTATTTTTCAACATAGTTCTGAAGTCCTAGCTACAGTAATCAGAGAAGAAGAAGAAATAAAAGGAAACCAGATTGGAAAAGAAGTTAAGCTCTCATTGTTTGTAGATGACATGATACTGTACACAGAAAACCCTAAAGATAGTATCAGAAAATTACCAGAGCTAAGCAGTGAATTTAGCAAAATTTCAGGATACAAAATCAATACAAAGAAATCATTTGCATTTCTATAATCAGAAAGAGAAATTAAGGAATCAATCCCATTCACCATCACAACAAAAAATTAAATATCTAGGAATAAACTTACCTAAGAGGACAAAAGAACTGTACATGGAAAATTGTAAGGCACTAATGAAAGAAATCAAAGATAACATGAACAGATGGAAGAGATATTTCATGTTCCTGGGTAGGAAGAATCAATATTATGAAAATAGCTATCCTACCAAATGCAATCCACAGATTCAATGTGATCCCTATCAAATCACCAATGACATTTTTCACAGAACTAGGACAAAAAAGTTCATAATTCATATGGAAACACAAAAGACCCCAAATTAGCCAAAGCAGCCTTGAGAAAGAAGAATGGAGCTGGAAGAATCAACCTTCCTAACTTCAGATTATACTACAAAGCTATAATCATCAAGACAGTATGGTACTGGCACAAAAACAGAAATATAGACCAATGGAACAAGATAGAAAGCCCAGAAATAAACCCATGCACCTATGAGTACCTTATTTTTGACAAAAGAGGCAAGAATACATAATGGGGCAAAGATAGCCTCTTCAATAAATGGTGCTGGGAAAACTGGACAGCTACATGGAAAAGAATGAAATTAGAACAATTCTTAACACCATGCACAAAGATAAACTCAAAATGGATTAAAGACCTAAATGTAAGATCAGAAACTATAAAACTCTTAGAGGAAAGCAGAGGCAGAACACTTGATGACATAAATCAAAGCAAGATCCTCTATGACCCACCTCTTAGAGTAATGGAAATAAAAACAAAAGTAAACAAGTGGGACCTGATTAAACTTAAAAAGCTTTGCACAGCTAAGGAAACTAAAAGCAAGGTGGAAAGATAACCCTTAGAATGGGAGAAAATAATAGCAAATGAAACAACTGATGAAGGATTAATTTCCAAAATATACAAGCAGCTCATACAACTCAATACCAGAAAAACAAACAACCCAATCAAAAAGTGGGAAAAAGACCTAAACAGACATTTCTCCAAAGAAGACATACAGATGGCTAACAAATACATGAAAAGATGCTCAACATCATTCATTATTAGAGAAATGCAAATCAAAACCACAGTGAGATATCACCTCATACTGTTCAGAATGGCCATCATCAAAAGGTCTACAAACTATAAACACTGGAAAGGGTATAGAGAAAAAGGAACACTCTTGCACTGTTGATGGGGATGTAAATTGATACAGTGACTATGGAAGACAGTATGTAGATTCCCTATAAAACTAAGAATAAAACCACCATATGACCCAGCAATCCCACTCCTAGGCATATACCCTGAGGAAACCAAAAGTGAAAGAGACACATGTACCCCATTGTTCACTGCAGCACTGTTTACAATAGCTAGAACAAGGAAGCAACCTAGATGTCCACTGACAGATGAATGGATGAAGAAGTGTGGTACATATACACAATGGAATATTACTCAGCCATAAAAAGGAATGCCTCTGAGTCAGTTCTGATGAGGTGGGTGAACCTAGAACCTATTATACAGAGTGAAGTGAGTCAGAAAGAGAAAGATAAAATATATTTTAATGCATATATACAGAATTTAGAAAAATCGTAGTGAAGAATTTTACTAACAAGGCAGCAGTGGATAAACAGATATACAGAATAGACTTACGGACATGGGGAGAAGGGAGGAGAGGGTGAGATGCACAGAAAGAGTAACATGGAAACTTACATTACCATATGTAAAATAGATAGCCAACGGGAATTTGCTGTATGGCTCAGGAAACTCAAACAGGGACTGTCTCAACCTGGAGGGGTGATGCAAAGGGAGGTAGCAGGGAAGTTCAGAAGGGAGGGGTTATGGTGTACCCATGGCTGATTCATGTTGAGGTTTGACAGAAAACAATAGAATTCTATAAATCCTTCAATAAAAAATAAATTTTTTAAAAACTAAAAAATAAAAATGTTACTGTTTGGAGATACATATGTATAAAGTAAAACTATGAAAAATAGCAAAGAAAGGATATTTTTAAATTTTTTTAAACTCTCTAAAAAGAAGAGAGTTCTTTCATTGGTAGATAGCAGCAGGAAGATTCATTTGGAGAGAAACTCCCAGGAGGCTTCCAACATTTATTTTAGAAACTGAAAGGTATTTACCTGAATCCTATTATAATTATTACTGCTATTAACAACCCTATCAATATGCATTATATACATTCATTTGTATGCGTGGTATTATTGTTGTTTAGTCATGAAGTCATGTCCAACTCATGAGAGTCATCATCCAATTTTCAGATCCCATGGACTGTAGTCTGTCAGGCTTTTCTGTCCATGAGATTTTGCAGGCAAAAACACTGGAATTGGTTGCCATTTCTTTCTCCAAGGGATATCTTCCCACTGAGCCATCAGGGAAGCCTTGTACACCTTGTATATTTCATAATAAAACAAGAAGAAAGGCAAGAAAGGAGAGAAAAACAGAGGGAGGCAAGGAAGAAGTCAGCCAGTCTAGCAGCCATTTTTAAAGGCTAAAAGAAGCCTCTGGCTCAATGGACACAGACTCTACTAAAGCATTTTAAAGATAGAAAAATTAAGATACAGGAATTGTTACAGTACCTATAAAGCAATTAAGTCTATTTTGAATGCATAAAGGAATAAAATGAATGAGCACACATATGCATGCCTACTTTATGTGAAAGTGTGAGTCACTCAGTCACTATAGTCTTTGCAACCCCATAGACTACAGCCCACCAGGCTCCTCTGCCCATGGAATTCTCCAGGCAAGAATACGGGAGTGGGTTGCCATTCTCTTCTCCAGGGGATCTTCCCAACCCAGGGATCTAACCCAGGTCTCCTGAATTGCAAGCAGACTCTAAACTGTCTGAGATCCAGGGAAGCCCGCTTTATGCAGGGGTGATCTAGAACCCTGAATGAGCAGTTCCTTACACCTAGTTTAAAAACCTACTTGATGTCTTTTATCTTAAATGCCTTAGAACATTTAAGCTAGGCACTTGGCTCTAGGCACCAGGTGAAATTCTCTAATAGTTAAAAATATCTCATAGAAACACTTTCCAAGAGACTATTTTTATTTCTTAATAATACATAGCCTTGGAATCAGCTGGTAAAGCTACATTTTATTCTTATTTTGTAGAAGAAAGGCATTCACATACCAAAGAATAAGATAGCATATAAGAAAGGAGATGATGCTTGATCCAAGGACAAGAAACTTGTAAAACAAGCTTAACTGTATACGAAGATCTACTCCTGTGAAAGTGGACCTAAATAACTTCCATATTTTGCCAAAAATCAAAGGTCATTCAAAAATAACCATTAATACAAATGATACAATATGAATATAAAGTAATTTATATTTAATAAGCAGAATAAGCAAAATGAGAATATACAAATAGGTGTCAAAATGTTTTTAAACCTTGAGAAATTATTTTGGATAAATAAACAGGAAAAAAGAAAGCAGCAGATGTAGTTTACTTACTCTGTTGACTAGAAGATAGAGCATTATTATTACCTCCCTTATTTCTAAATAGAATTATCAGCTTTCTCTGGCAGCCATATAGTACTATTGGCTCACATGGAATGTCAATGTTAACCAAAATCCACAAGTCTTTTTCACACGTATTAAGAGGTAGGCTAAGCCATCTATTCACCACCATACCTGAGACAATGTTTTTTTTTTTTTTAATTTAGAGAAAACAGCAATACAGGGCTTTATATTTATCTCCTTCAAAATTTATCTTGCTAATTTCAGCCAATTGTTTTTATTCTGTTAGAATATTTTTGGATCTCAATTCTGTAACTGTAAGACATTTACTAATGCTATTAGCTTTGTTTCATCTGCAGATTTGCTGAGCATATCTCTATGTTTAACTGGGGCATGAAATAGGACAACCGAGATGACAATTAAAGTGCACTACTTTTAAAGATCAGATTCTTCATGTGGAACACATAAGGTACACTGAATTGCAACAGATTCTTGAATGTCATCTCTAAATAAAAACCCATCTTCTTCTTCTAAACAACTTCGTAATATTTTCAGGTTACAATAGTAATTAAAGAAGGTAACATTTACTTACCCTAAAAATAGGGTGTTAAAAAAAAACCTAAGGTACTCATTAGGCTCCCATGAAGGCTCAGCAGTAAAGAATCTGTCTGCAATGCAGGAGACACAGGATACACAGATTCAATCCCTAGGTTAGAAAGATCCCCTGGAGGAGGGCATGCTAATCCACTCCAGTATTCTTGCCTAGAGAATTCCATGGACAGAGGAGCCTGGTAGCCTACAGTCCGCACAGCTGAAAACTGTTGGAGATGACTGAAGTGACTGAGCACACAGAAGAGGTACTCAAAGTAAGGGCTACTGGTAACGAACGCAGATGGTAAACACAAGGCTGTTGGAGCTGTGGACCCACGAGGCCTTTAGTCACAGCACTTACTGACATCCTAAGACCTCAGCACACTCTGATCCTGAACCAATGGCATATGCAGTAGTCATTGTTCTAAGATGGTCCTCAAAATTCCCATTCCCTTTTGCTCACTTTATTTATAATCCACTGCCCTTGAGAATGGATAGGTCTGTAAATATGTCAGATTTCATTTCTATAATTAAGTTACTTTACATGACAGAAACAAAAGAATTTTGCTGACACAATTCTGAGAGAGTCAAAAGGGAGACTCTCCTGGATGGGCCTGACTTAATCAGGCAAGAGTTACCAAAAGGGACTGAGGTTTGAAATAAAAGAGATTATCCTGCTGGGTTTGGAGAAGTAAGCCTGTGTGTTGTGAGAGAGCCACTCCACTCCTCTAAGAGCTGAGAGTGACCTCCGGCTTACAACCAGCAAGAAAAGAGGAACATCAGTCCGACAACACATGCAAGTAAATTATGCTAACTTGAGTGAGCTTAGAAGATCCCATGCTCCAATAAGAACAGTCCCAGATGACACCTAGAGACCTGGCGAAACCCTGAGCAGAGGACCCCGTCAGACTGCACCTAGAGTTTTAACCTATAAAATTTGTGAGATTACAGATTTTTGTTGTTAACTTTGTAGTAATCTGTTATACAGCAATACAAAATTAATACAGAATATAGGAAATAAGACAGTCATTCTAGTACTGCCATCAAACAAGGTACCTGGTGACTTGATGCATAAAGCTGAACTGAAATATATTGAAAGCATTACAGTTCATTACAGAACTCAGAGAAAAACAAAACTCTCCAGTACTCTTGCCTGGAAAATCCCATGGATGGAGGAGCCTGGAAGGCTGCAGTCCATGGGGATCGCTAAGAATCGGACACGACTGAGCGACCTCCCTTACACTTTTCACTTTCATGCACTGGAGAAGGAAAACGCAACCCACTCCAGTGTTCTTGCCTGGAGAACCCCGGGGACGGGGAGCCTGGTGGGCTTCCGTCTATGGGGTCGCACAGAGTCAGACACGACTGAAGCGACTTAGCAGCAGCAGCAGCAACTATCATTGCTAAAATTATCTACTGGGAGCAGTACTGAGTTAGTTTTGTTCTCAATAAAAGAGCTATTTGCAGAGAGAGACAGAAACAGAGAGAAAGAAACAGTGAGGGACAGAGAGAGACTGGAGGGCAGGGGACAGAATGAATACAGATAATTTATATAACTAGACAAGCTGACAAAAACAGTATCCAGGAAGAGCAGGGATTCCAGATCCATCGAACACTTGATGTCATTATAAAGCAAGAATTTCCAGGAAGTATCAGATGCAGCAGTCTTCCCAGGTGGCTCAGTGGTAAAAATCTCACTACAACGCAGGAGATGCAAGTTTAATGCCCAGGTCAGGAAGATCCCCTGGAGAAGGAAATGGCAACCCACTCCAGTATCCTCACCTGGGAAATCTCATGGACAGAGGAGCCTGCTGCTACTGCTACTGCTAAGTCACTTCAGTCATGTCCGACTCTGTGCGACCCCGAGACGGCAGCTCACCAGGCTCCCCTGTCCCTGGGATTCTCCAGGCAAGAACACTGGAGTGGGTTGCTATTTCCTTCTCCAGTGCATGAAAGTGAAAACTGAAAGTGAAGTCGCTCAGTCCTGTCCGACCCTCAGCGACCCCATGGACTGCAGCCTTCCAGGCTCCTCCATCCAGGGGATTTTCCAGGCAGGACAGAGAAGCCTAGAAGGCTACAATCCATGGGGTCACAAAAGAGTTGGACATGACTTAGCCACTAAACCACCACCACCCAGTCAAAACCCAGCCTTCCATCTTGACCCCTCTCTCTCTTGCTCCCTCCTGTCAAAGTTCTATTGTGTCTACATTCCAGGTCCTGCTGCCACTCCCTGAGCTCAGGTCAGTGGCACTGTGGTGATGAAATCACAGACCAGGCTTCCTAACTAGTGTCCCAGGCTCCCTGCCTGCCCGCTTCCAGCTCTGACCTGCCTCCATAGCAGAGGGATCCTCCTGAAATAGAAAGCTGATCGCTGCATTCCCTGACCTAAAACAGTTTTCTGGCTTCCCATTGCCTTTGGAAGAAGACTCAGACTCCTGAGAACAGTCTTAGTGGACTTCTGGCCCGCCTTCTCCTACTCATCTGTGACCTTTTTGTGCTTCCTGTGCTGAATGATTCCCAATTCCCTCCAAGACTGGTTGTTCAGTGGTAAAGAACCTGCCTGCCAATGCAGGAGATGTGGGTTTGATTCCTGGGCCAGGAAGATCCCCTGGAGAAGGGAATAGGAACTCACTCCAGTATTCTTGCCTGTAAAATCCCATAGACAGAGGAGCCTGGCTGGCTATAGTCCATAGGGTCACAAACGTGTCAGACACAACTGAGCAACTAAACAGCAACAATCAGATACAACAGGACTAGATGGCACCCCACTCTAGTACTCTCGCCTGGAAAACCCCATGGATGGAGGAGCCTGGTAGGATGCAGTCCATGGGGTTGCGAAGAGTTGGACACGACTGAGCGACTTCACTTTCACTTTCCCCTTTCATAATTGGAGAAAGAAATGGCAGCCCACTCCAGTGTTCTTGCCTGGAGAATCCCAGGGACGGGGGAGCCTGGTGGGCTGCCGTCTATGGGGTTGCACAGAGTCGGACACGACTGAAGTGACTTAGCAGCAGCAGACCTAAGACCTTCTATGTTGATTTCAAGGCTACTTATTCAAGTAGCTGAGTGTCCAGATTAGCCAGTTCTCTTGAAAAAGTTGTTTTCATCTAGTAGATGGATATTTTTAAAAGAGGAGAAAGTTAATTTGCCAACAGCTTTAGAAACAACCAGTAAACGAACACATTATACCAATAACCTTTCAAATCCATTTTTAGTCCCCAAACAATCACATACTCAACTTTGCTCTAACAAGAATACCAAGGTATTCTGAAACAGACTCTTTAAAATCTGTTTCCCTTTCTATAAACATTCTTTACATTCTTTGTTTTCTCGTATATAATTCAACATGATGATATCAATGCAGTAAGAGTACTGGAAGCAGAATTTATTTTTTCACTTCTGAATTATTTATTATTTTATAATTTAGTGAACTCCTTCTTTTACGAGCTTTTCAGAACTTCCTGATTCAGTAACTTTGCTAAAAAATTTAAAGAAAATCTTAACAAGCCATTTTTTAAATAGGCAAACCAGAATTCTTCAATAACAATGCAATTTTAAACTAAAGCAGTTAAGAAGCTTATCTTCAGGATCTGCTACATCGTACAGTGTTTTATGATAAATCCATTTTTAGAAGCCATATAGGCTCAGATGGTTTTGTAAATCAATTTGTCTTGTTTTACCATGAAGAAAAACACATTTTCCAAGCCATCTCTGTGGATGGTTCTATGGAAAAAAGAAGGAAAAAAAAATGGATAGGCAGCTTTGGTTTCATTAAATATTTTATAAATACTACAAACAAAAAGCCCAAAGGACAGCTGGTAATATAAACTTTTCAAAAAACCTTTGTTCCTTAGTTCTTAGCCACCAAAGCTCTTTATAATGATCTGTAAGTGAATGACACCTGATAGCAAAGCTCTTAAATTCAGGCATACATTATCCTTCCATTGGAAAGCAAACTAAGTGCTAATTAAGTTAGCTTGAGACAACTATTTGGAAATATCAAAAATGGAATCTTTATGCTTTCTACAATCTTATCACTCAAATGTATGATTTATATTACTAAACTCAACAGTTTTCTTGGGCTTCCCTGGTGGCAAAGACAGTAAAGAACCTGCCAGGAGGAGGAACTGACAACCCACTCCAGTATTCTTGCCTGGAAAAACCCACAGACAGAAGAGCCTGGCAGGCTGCAGTCCAACCAGTAGCAAAGAGTTGGACACGAGTGAGGATGCACGTAGAACTAAACTCCACTTTCCTCTCTTGCTGTTTTTCTTATAAACTGATGACTTTTTGTATTGATATGCTTTATTTCTTCATCATTTGTTTATCTGTTTTAGACCTTTACTTTGTGATTACCATGAGACTCTGTATTATCTTACAGAAGCTATAATAGTCTGTTTTAGGCTTATAACAAGTTAAATTCAATTGCATAAAAAACGTTGTAGTTACCTGATTCCACATTTTTTTTGTTGATGTTTCAATTCACATCATTTCATACTGTGTACTAGTTAACAAAATATTATAGCTATAGTTATTTTAAAAACTCTTTTGTCTTCTAATTTATGCTAAAATTTAAAGTGATTTATACATTACCATTAGAGTATTTTGAATCTGACTATATATTTACCTTTACTAGCAACTTTTCTACTTTCATGTTTTCATGTTACTAATGAGCACCCTTTCATTTCAGCTTGAAAAATCCCTCTAGCATCTCTTGTAAGGCAAGTCTAGTGGTAATAAATTTCCTCAGCTTTTGTTTGTTTGGAAAAATCTCTCTCTCCTTAATTTCTGAGGGACAACTTTTTTGGGTTAAGTATTCTTGTTTGGCAGGTTGGTTTTTTCTTTGACCACTCTGAATATATCATCCCCTCTCTCCTGGCCTACAAGGTTTCTGCTGAGAAATTTGCTGAGTTCCCTTTTATATGATGGTCATTTTTCTCTTGCTGCTTTCAAAATTCTGTCTTTAGTTTTAAAGAGTTGGATTATTATGTGTCTCAGTGAAGATATCCTTGGGTTGAAACTGGACACATTTGAGCTTCATATCCTTGGACAGCCATCCTCCCCAGATTTGGGATGTTTTCAGCCACTGTTTTGTTAAATAACTTTTCAATCCCTTTCTCTCTCTTCTCTTCCTGGGATATCAGTAATGTGAACATTGCTTTCTTTTATGGTATCCCACAGTTCACACAGGTTTTCTTCATGCCTTTTCTTCCTTTTCTTTTTTCTCCTATGACTGGAGATTATCCAGAGATTTGTCTTCAAGTTCACAGCTTCTTTATTCTGCATGATTGAGCCCAATGTTGAAGCTCTCTATTGCATTTTTCTTTGATTTGTTGTATTTATCAGCTCCAGAACTTCTGTTTAGTTCTTTTATTATGATTTCTACCCCTCTGATGAATTTCTCACTTTGCTCACATATTGTTTTCCTGAGCTCATCAAATTATCTGTATTCCCTTGAATCTCACTGAACTTCCTTAAAATAGTCATTTTGAATTCTTTTTCAAGTAACTTGTAGCTCTCCGTTTCTTTGGAGTTTCTCACTGAAAATGACTGTTTCTTTAGTGTTGTCATGTTTCTTCTTTTTTTGTGTGTTTCTGACAACCTTGCATGGATATCTACACATTTGAGGGAGCAAGTCCCTCCAGCTGCCTGTAGTACCACCAAAACTCACAGGAGAACATACATGTGACACTCGATACCTTGCATTCCGCTGGCTGCAGCTCACCATCAGAGCAGGGAAAAAGCATCTGGAACCAGAAAGAAAAATCCCTTCTTCACAGTGTCTCTCCAATACCAGCTACTGAAAAGCTTAATATTGTCCCTGATGGCAAAAGGGAAGTGGTTATAGGGCTCAGATTCAGTATCACAAAAGTGGGGCAAAAAAGGATGGATTTGGAGTAAGAAAATAAATTGATACCTGGTACAAAGAATATATAAAACATCTAAATCTCTGACTTCCACCTCTGACAAAAAAGAGTCAACTTGGGGGGTTCACCAATAAAAAACATAAGTCTCTCTTAGCTTCAGATAAAAGGACAATGAAAATATGACTAATGAACAGAAGCACAACTCAGTTCATATTTTACTAGTGAAATGTCGTATTTTTAACTCTTTTTCCAGATTAATTTTTAGTCTTACAGCATAATCGGGAAATATTCAGAAAATATTTAGTATGACTCAACTCCCCAGATATATGATATGACATATGATATATATGAAATATACATATGTTGTAATATTTATATTATATTCATATAATTGCTTCTTTAAATGTATATATACACACATACATTTAACCTTATTAGTTATTAAAGAAATACAAATGAAGCAACAATAAGTACATACTTTTTACTTAATAAATTGACAAAAAACTATTGTCTAATAATAGAAAGGGTATGTAAAAGGGTGAAATTCGAAACTGGTGAATGGAGGAAATGTAGGAGGTAATTGTTTTCTTTTTTTGAGCCTTTGTATTGTTTGCATGATTATAACAAATAGGTATTTTGTTTTATAATTTTGGAAGAATTTTATGAAAATAAAATGTTCAATTATGCAATCAAGTGTGGCAATACTATTAATAGGCTGATTTTCAAATCAAAATACTATAGAACCTGCAACTCCTATACCTCTGTGGAGTCATAAAGTCATCTCAAGAGGCTCAAAAACTCAAGAGACCATAACAAGTGTCATTCTAATTTAAATTTAAAACATATTTTAACCATCTGTATCTTATTTTTCAAATGTATACAAGGCTATTTTAATAAGTGATTAGAATATCTTGTTTATGTTTATCTGAATTGTTTGTGCTTTTCTCAATTAACAGACACTAAAAGTATGAGCATATTTTAAAAGATATGTGGTCACGGCTCTAGGAACACTTCAGACCAAGTTGTGCTATTTCTCAGCCCAAAGTTTATTGGAAATTAAAACTTCTAGCTTTCATTTCTCTTTCTAGGAATTAAGGTTTTTTTTTTTTTAGGAAAAAGAAAGACAAGATATAGGAAAGGGGGAAAAGAAGAGAGTATAGGACAGGAAAAAGGAAAGCACAGAAGAGATGAAGAAAATAAGGAAAGGCAGGCAAATAAAAGAAATGGTGGGAGAGATAAGAAGGAAGGCTAAAATTTGACAAAGTTCCAATTATACATTTACACAGACTGAAAAACCTACCAAGAAAACAATCTAACTTTTATTGTGAAGGAGGATTTACATGGATTTAGCTGAATAGTATTTGTAGAGCTCTCTATTTTTATGTCAAAAAGAAAGCAATGTAGTTTTTAAAAGCATCATGTATTCATTCATTCTGTCAAATCTAGATAAGCTACAAAAATACTTGACAATGGTGAATGGAGAATAATCACTAGTCAATTTGTTGAACCACCTACTCTGATTTCTTTATACCCTTTTTATAAAATGCATCTATCATAAATGAAAAACAATAGAAACTAAAGCACATAACTAAGTCATTGTGACATGTACAGAGTCTTTGATTCTAAAAATAATAGTAGCTGATTATAGTATTTGTGAAAATAGAATTTCTCTATTAAGAATTAAAACCATCCATTTTAATTGAACCCTTATTCATTTTTAATTAGAACTGCTTACAATGAGTAAATGAAATAAATGAAGTAAAATGTAAAACAAATTAAAGTTAGACCTACAATCTAAATACCCAAAAAGGTTTTCAGATACTAGGAAGAATATCCTGAGTAATCAGGCGATACCTAGAATCTTCCGTTCCTAAAGAAGATGGACTATCTGCCAAGTCATGATAGAATTAATCTAAATCTTTCTTATGGGTATAACACAGTGATGAAAACAATTACTGTAAGAGACACTCTAAAAAAAAATAAATATCCCTGGTGGCTCAAATGGTAAAGAATATTATACATGAACTTAATCTACAGGAGCAGCCATACCAATAAGATGTATGAAAAGGCCACAACCGGTGTCTCAAAGGCTCATAAATTTCATCAGCAACTGATTAGTTAAAATTCTTATTAAGCTGTAATCTATATTGTTTTTTAAGTATCTAAGTCTCAGTTTCCTCATCCATAAAACTGCAATAATAACAGGTATTTTCTAAGACTGTTTTGAGGATTACACTCACCTTTATATATACACATATATACAGGACACAATAATAGGGCAGGCATCTGATAAAAGTAGCAATTACAATTCAAGAGTAATCAAGTCATTTTAACACAGCATTGTAGGTATTAAAACAAAAATATGTACAATGTACTATCAATGTTAGTTGCTCAATCGTGTCTGACTTCTTGTGACCCCATGGTGACCCCATAGCCAGTAACTTGCCAGGCTCTTCAGTCCATGGAATCCTCCAGACAAGAATACGGGAGTGGGTTGCCATTCCCTTCTCCAGGCAATCTTCCCAACTCAGGGATCAAACTAAGATCTCCCACATTGCAGGCAGATTCTTTACTATCTGAGCCACCAGGGAAGCCTTATAGTGACATATAGAAGACAACTTGCTCTGCCTGAAGTGGGAACAAGTTCCCAAGGGGGTCACAAAGGAGCAAAACCTAGGACTCCAAGGATATGCAGAAACTGTCAGGTGGCCAAAGCGAGAAATAGTAGGTAGAATCATCGAAGGAAGTAAGAGAAAGCATAGAAACCAGGAAGTAGAGTCAAGGTCAGAATCACGCAGGAGCTGAAAAATGTGCTAAATTAGATCCCTCAAACTTTTTGATCTTGGGACCCCTTTCACTCCTGAAAATTGTTGAGAATATCAAAGAGCTTTTATTTATACTGGTTTTATCAATTGATATTTACCATCTTGAATATTAAATGAAGAAAAATTTTAAATATGTATAAATTCATTTTTAAAATAATTTCATAACATGCTAACATAATGTTTATGAAAAAATAAGTCTTCCAAAAAAAAAAAAACTTAGCAAGAAGAGTATCATTGTTTTACATTTCTGCAAATCTCCTTAAAAGTCTCCTTAAAAGGCTTATTAGAAGACAACTAGATTGTCATATTTCTTTCTGCATTTAATCGTTTCTATATCATATCTTGTGAATCCTCTGTACACCCATAAGACAAATAAGAGTTCAAAAGGCAAATCATGTTATTATGAAAATTACTATGTAAAGGTTTAACTTCACAGACTTTCTTAACAGGGTCTTCAGGATCCCAACAGCTCCCCACTTTGACGGGTTACAGAACCACACTTTGAAAATGATGATATTACACAAACATATTTTAAAAGGTGGCAAATGAAGGTGATTTGCAGATGATCATAAAAGCAAAGTCCATAAACCAAGTGGTTTAGCTTCTAAGTCTATGAAATCTGGGCTTCAATAGAATTAGAATTAGAATGGGCTCCCCTGGTGGCTCAGACAGTAAAGAATCTGCCTGCAATGAAGGAGACCTGGGTTCTATCCCTGGGTGGGGAAAATCCCCTGGAGAAGGGAATGGCTACCCATTTCAGTATTCTTGCCTGGAAAATTCCATGGACAGAGGAGTCTGGCGGGCTACAGTCAATGGGGTTGCAAAGAGTCAGATATGACTGAGCAACTAGCACTTTCACTTTCAAGACTTATAGAGATAATTAACCAACATCCTATTATTGAATGTAAATACAGAATCAACTCTATAGACTTTTCTCCAGATAATCATGGAACTGTAAGGATGGAAACAAGTGCCTCTGCAAGTATAAAACAGATTATACAGATAAGTAAAATCTACTGAATAGTTACATAATCGAAATTAGAACACAGCTCTACTTCATTACAATAATTATGGTAAGATGTTAGAAAGCATTGCTAAGGGTCAGCTCTCTTTCCTGAAGAGCTATAAAGTGGATATCTACATATTTAGGACAGTATAAAAAATATTTCTTTCTAGACTTAAGAGTCCTTGAGTATTTTTATCTCATTGAAATGGTCTCTGACACATCTGACATTTCCCTCTTTACACACTTTTCTACTTCATGAACAAATAACTGATGTAAACCTTTCCATTGGCAGTTCTTCTTTGTTTTTTTTCTTAATCCTTCTGTTTCCAGTGTTTTGGTTCCATTCCAGCCCCTACACTTATTGCTTCATCGGTTTCATTCACTGTTCCCTGTATTTTTCCATACACCTGTAAGTCAGTTTACATTTTGAAATTCAAAAATATAATTAAATGTTGTACATTCTTGTGCATTATAAAGATAACTGCAACTCAAACTATGAATAAACTGAAAAAGAAGGGAAACACAATAGTTTCAAATGACTAAAAAAAAAAACTGAAATAGACACTTGCACATTACTTTGCCGGCAAAAGCATTTAAGCTATTTCAATACTTTATGTTCTGCTTGTATCATCAACCACCCACTTGTTCTCTTGCAATCTATAAACCCTGGGTTTGGGAAAACAATGCTAAATCTAAATTTGTCCTGGGTGAATAAATATAAGTGACTTGGTAAAAATACCCAAAAATAAAAAGGTGATAAAGAAGGTTTTCTCTTTTAGGTAAAAAAAAAAAAATCAAGGAAGAGAGTTTAACTCTTGTATAATAATATAGTCAGTTAAAGCTTTCTAAATCAACCAAGGACTGTAGCTAAGCAACATGATTCTTCACTGTGCTCAAAAAAGGGGGCTGCCAAGCATCAGTAGCCTCATTTCTCACTGAAAGCTTTGACAAGTTTCCACCATATTTTATATAATTGTAGCACAGGGAGTGCCAGATTAGATCTGATTTGCTGTCATGATGGGATTTTTCTCCTCATAAGCTAATGATGCAAAGCTATATTTAACCCCTAAAAAGTCACCCCCACCCCAGGCACTCACTATATATTCTGATTGCCTCTCATATCTAGAATTGGACAAGTAGCAATTTTTCTGCTACTGGAAATGACAAAAGCAAAGGTTTAATAGGTTGAGATATTTTTTCTCTGATTGACTTATTATAAATTTAGCTACATACTCCAAATCTGTTCAGTAACTTCATATCTCATCAGATGTTCTCTCACCACATTGAAAAGATCAAGAAATCTAGTCCTTTGAGCTCATATCTATTGCTGTATGTAAGACAATCTCATTGCCCCAGCCTATTCTGCCAAGTTGCACATGCTGCATATATATATATATATGTGCCTACCTTTAAGCTCAGTCCCACTCTAACCTCTGATCACAGAGAACTCTGGGAGTATTTTAAGTGTTTATCTTCAGCAATAGAGTTTACTTATACATAAATGATCTCCTTGGCATCCCAGTACCCAGTGAGTTGCAATCCTTCATATTCACACTTGTTTCATTTCTACGTTCTGATTGGTATTCTGATTCCCTGCTAGGAAGAAGAGGGTCCCTTTCCTTCACATCTGCCCTCTTAATTGATGTCCAGACAATGTGTACAGTCTTTACCAACTTATATCTAAGGAAAGAAAAAAGTGAAGTCACTCAGTTGTGTCCAACTCTTTACAACCCCATGGACTGTAGCCTGCCAGGCTCCTCTGTCCATGGAATTTTCCAGGTTAGAATACTGGAATGGGTTGCCATTTCCTTTTCCAAGGGATCTTCCCAACCCAGGGATCGAACCCAGGTCTCTCAGATTGCAGGCAGACTCTTTACCCTCTGAGCCACCCGGGAAACCCTTTATACCTGTATCTATGGAGATGGATCTTATCCCTTGAGTTCAATCTCAAACTGGCCATTCCTACCACTGCAAGTCACTGCCATACACTGAAACAAGAATACCACCACTGGAAAGAGACTTATGCTGCTACCACTCACAAAATGGAAAGCCTTGTGCATGGATCCCAATCCAAATTTCCATGTGAGCTTACCATACCCTCTCAGAAATCTGTTTTGGCCACCTGAGAGCTAGATCACTTCTTCTTGACTGAAATACTTCTAACCAATTAGTTATGCAAATTCTATCATGCCTCTTGGCTGAACCCCCATGGGTAACACCACAAGACTAACAGTATCAGCCCGTGGGCCATTACCACTCAGTGACTCTCTTTCCAAACAACCATATGTCACCCATAGTACCTTCCTAGAGTTTAACTTTCTAAAATAACACTTACTAGTTTTATGACCCTAGTCAAGTTACTTAAGCCACTCTAAGCCTTAATTTTTCATCTAGAAAACAGGAATAATAAAAAAAAAAGAAAACAGGAATAACAGTAATAGGCAACTCACAGAAAAACTAAGTATGAAATGGATGTCTTATTTTTTATTTTTAAATAATTATTTTCTTACACAGAGATCGAAAAACAAACTTGTATCGAAAGGATGCTTCACTTCTGGTGTCTAATAGACTCTTCAGACTTGGGCTGAAGAAAATTTAATTACTAGCAAATATTATGAAAAGTGCCTTTACCTACACTATTACTCATAAGAGATCTTACGAATAAGATCTTGTTAACAGTTGTGTTTTTTTTTTTAATTTTAGGTAGTCCATAAAGTTGATAAAGTAGAAAGCTATAGATCAAGATTTAATGTTTTTATAGCTCAAGTAGACAGATAAAGAGATATATCGAGAGAAAGAGTCTGTTCACCTTAAACAGACAGGATGTGCTCCCTCTTTGTAAATTCTAAAGCAGATACTTCAAAGGTCCCAACATTAGATCAAGTACAAAAAGGTTGGTAATGCAATCCAGTGACATGGAATATATACAAAAAAGCATTATTCAGAAGCAGATACCGAATATCATGACCTTGTCATAGTGGAAAAATGGATTTATCTTCTACTCTATGGTATCTAGTATCTAACTCCTTCATAAGAAAAAGAAGCAATTTAGAGAAAAAAATAATACTCTTCTTATGCCTCCTTTCTGGCTCACATTATGCTAGATTCACAATCTAAAGTCAACTAAACATGATTTGGCTTTTCCGTCTCACTTCAATTGGAATGTATTAGTCCTGCATAACCATTACCAAAGTGCTTAATGAGTAAGTAGAAATCAAATCCCATAAGCTAGCTTGAATGAAGGTGACAATAATGAACAACCATTTGCTTTATTATTATCACAGAGCAAAATAAGAAAATCTGGAGTTTGGCAGGCACGATCACATGTGGTGTGAGAATTCAAGGTACTTCCAATGCAAGGGTAGGCAGAGCTTTGCTTTTGGATGGAAATACCTTTTAGTGGTTTCCTTATAGCATACTAGACATATAAAATCTTAGGGCTGCAAAGATACTTAAGAGGCACCTACTTCAACTATATAGCTAACGGTGCATGAAATTTTTATGAGCCCTGCAAAATTCCTCCCTCCTTCCCTCTCTCTAGTCCCACTTCCCCCTAGCCACAAGATGGCAACAGCCACTGGTGACCCCTTGCTCTGTTGTTGGAAACATCTTTCTCTGAACAAGAGAGCCAGCTCTGAACAAGAATTTGAAAAAGGATAGATACATGTATATGTATAACAGAATCACTTTGCTGTACACCTGAAACTAATACAATATTGTTAATCAACTATACTCTAAGATAAAGTAAAAAATTAAAAAATTAAAAAAGACAGACCCAGTTTTCCTGTAACTGACTTGTTAAGCATCTCAGTACAGTCATTTTGAAATAATATTTCCTAGCCCTAGTTTTGGAACAATACAGAATATCTAGTCCAAATAACTCTCAGGAGTGTAGTGAAAACTCTGAAAATATAATCAGTTTTCTATTAATTTTAGAAAAGACTATATAATGAAATCAAACAAGTTAGGTCTTCAAACAACTTCAAAAAAGAAATGGAGAGTTATAGAGTAGTGGTATGGCCTCTTTTAGTAAAACAGCCATACTTGCCTGAATCAGAAAAGACATCTAGCCTAAAAGACTTAGAAGCATACTGACAGCAGTCTTCAAATATCTGTGTTTGTTATGAAGAAAAAAAAGTTTAACTTTATTTTGAGCAATTCCATGGGGAGAAACCAAAAGCAGTAACTCTATATTATAAGGAGGCCATCTACACACAAAGTGGGCAGCCTCTATTAATTCAATAAATGTGCCAGGCACTGTGCTGGGCACCAGTGAGCAGCTGATCACTACCCTACATCCAAGGAGAAGAGTGGGATTTCACGTCATCACATTTTGTATTGGTAATCAGAGAAAACAGAATTGGTACTACAAACACAATGGAAATGTAAATATCTAGAAGATTATCAGCATTTACTTTTTTCCATTTACTGAAGACTTTTTACAGTTTTCAGTGTAAAATAATGGCATTTAAAATAGTTGGCTGATTTCTCATTATTAGTTTTCAATTAAGTTAATACAGCAGATTATATGGCTGATTATATTAGCCAAAATTCATTTCAAATTTGTCCTTTAATGTCCCTTAGTGATTTTAAGGAAAATGATTCACCCACATAATGAAATTCAGGGATTTGAAAGGTTTCAACAATTTGTGTGGTTTGACTGCACTGTAAGCTAGGCCACATTCAAAAGCCTGGCTTGTCCACTACACTGTCCAGTGTCCAGTAGTTACATGTGGCTATTTTATTTTTCAAATCAGGATAATGAAGCCAAGGACCTGAATTCTTAATTTTATTTCGTGATTTTCAATATAGGCATATGAAGCTTATGGCTATCATATCGGACAGGTAAATGATAATGCTCATAACACAGAACTTTTCTAAAGAAAGTATTACCTTTTGTATTTGACCATCCAAGGGGATTTATAGACTATATTATTTTAAATTGCAAAATATTTGCAACTCTTCATAATATCAGTAAGATGGTGTGTGACCTGGAAAATCTTTTCCCAGACAAAGATTTTCTGATTATCTCAAAGTGAACTACTTATTTCTGAACTCGAAGATTAGTTATTCATTGCTCTTTACAAAAAAAGGCAAGTGTTCTAAATTTGCTGTCCTGCTCAATGATGACAAGTGGATGTCAGTAGTGTGTATGCAGCAGGTATTTTTTTTTTAATATATAAGCTCTTCCTTCAAAGTAAATGTGACATTTTAATAATCCATGAGAAAGCCTTTTGAAGTGAGCATTTTGAAAATGGATTTGGAAATGTTTTCAGTGTTACGTGGTTTTTTGTTGTCAAAAACTATAAATACTCACATAGCCATTCAGTTTAAACTTGGAAATAAAATTTCCTAATCTATTTGAAAATATTACCCATGAAAGTCTGAGTGGATTTTTAACCTATTCTTTTAAAATATTAAAATGCCCAGCTTTCCAATTAGTTTTCAGGGACAATTGACATCAGGTAAAATGAAAAACTGCTGGCTGTATTTCTGAAAAAAAAAAACAAAAAACTAAACCTTTGCAAAATTGAAAACTGAAAAATGAACACTATTATTTAGCAAATACAGTCAACAATTTACTTCTTCAGTGTGGACTGACATATCCTTCTGAGGCATATTTTCAACTATGACAGACATTAAAACTAAGTATAAAAATAAACTGAACTTAGAGACCTCTGAATCACTGCACTGCTAAGTATTAAACTAAGACTTTTTAAATTTTTAAATGGTGAAGCATAATAAATCACAACACTATCACTGAAAATTTTTCAAAAATTGTAATCAGATATATTTGGAGATAGTCTCCAGTCTTCTTGCCCAGAGAATCCCCATGGACAGAGGAGCCTGGTGGGCTACAGCCCATGGGGTCACAAAGAGTTGGACACAACTGAGTGACTAACAACAATATTTATTATTATAAAATATAATCTATATTAAAACAATGTTTCATTTTTATCTCAACCCAATTAAGTTTTCTTATAACATACAAAATGTATTACAAAAGATGCATATACTTTATAGATTAAAAAACATACAAATACTATTTGTGAATGCTTAAAGCATTTTTACTAATAGAATATAATCAAAAAGTTTCAAGGTCACTGTTCCATACTTCAAATAGAGACTTTAAAAAATCCTCTAAAGGAAACAAGCAAAAGAAAACCTTTAAAACAAAAATAGCAATTTACGTGAATGTTTTTAATAAATTATTCTGCAGGAGAGGATTCTGTGTACCCAAATGAAACAATGATATGAAATAGGTCAAGAATTATTTAAATGACCACGGGAAACATGATCGAGTCCAGATAGCAGGGACCTGGATCAGTTATAAAAATGGCCACAATAATCCTGGAATCTGGTTCAACTCACAGTGTCAACTGAGATCTCATTTTACTATGCCCTTCAAAAAGCACTATTGGCCTCCTAAACTCGGTAACAACCCAAACTTGTTGAGAAATCATTTTCCTCACAACCATCCCATGACTTTCTAAAATGCTCCTGAAGCTTCTGTCACTGGTTACATACTACTTATTTGTTTCCAATATCAGACTCTGTATTTAATTTAAGATACTTCAGAGGATGAAAAGTCAACACACTGGAAAAAAAAATTTTTTTTAAGTGAAAAGCTTGCCTCCATTACAACTTAGAAATTTGTTACTCCCTGTGGTATTTACAAGAGAAGAATGTTAAACATTGGTAAAAATAAAACCCACAGGAAACACGATGTGAGTCTCTGTTTCTAACGATGTGAATTTTTACTGACAGGCCCCTGTTTTGTTGTTTAGTCATTAAAATCATGTCCAACTCTTTGTGACCCCATGACTGTGGCCCACCACGCTCCTCTGTCCATGGGATTTCCCAGGCAAAAATACTGGAATGTGTTACCATTTCCTTCTGCAGGGGATCCTCCTGACCCAGGAATCAAACCCACATCTCTTATGCCTCCTGCACTGGCAGGCAAATTCTTTACCACTGAGTCACCTGGGCAGCCCAGACGGACCTATACCTCTTACAAATACCAATCATGTTAAGTACATCCCCAAACAAGTCAGTTTACACAATGATCCTTGGGATCTGTAACAGAAGATTTGTGACAAGGAACGAAATGAGAGCCAGTACAGACGAAAAACACCCTGAACACAGCTTTGTTTCGGTTTTACCAAGCAGTAAAAACATCAGTAGAAGCCAGTTCCTAGTCTCCAATTCACATCACTACAGAGAAGGAACTGAAAGACTATCGTTACTCCTGAGTCCGAGAACGTGGTGTAGACCAGCACCAACTCCAGAACCTGACAGAAGTCCCACAGAAGGACATGAAGAGTTCCAGTCCAGCCCTGTGTCCATCAGACTATGCACCAGAGGCTGCCAACCTAGGACACCAAGATCTCCTACTCCCAACACTAGGACCTCGGCAAGTGAGGGGCTCAAAGGATCCAGAGTTTAAGTCAAACAGGCACTTTGTAGATTTAGTGTTTGTTGATGGTATTTTTCAACACTGAACCTTTGTAAAACATTGTCAAATGAGATTCACTGAACTGTTGGTTGTCTAACAGGGTGAGTTTTTCATTTTTTTCCTATAGGAATTGAATAAATACAATGCTGCCATATATAAAGCCAAAAGTTACACATTTCACCCTAATCTCTGTTTACCAGAACAGAGGATAATATTGTATCTTGAAATAATTTAGTTTATTTGACAGCTTTAAAAAGACACAACCCATAGAAAATTGATAAGCCTGATGCAATGAAAATAAATCAATCTTCTAAAAAGCCATCCAATAAGACCACCTAGTCAAATAAACAGATGTGCTATAAGGAAAAAGAAAACTACACAGAGATTATTAGAGGCAAGCAACAACTATAACAGACTGATAAGCAAATATCTCCTTGTTTCTGGACAGACTGCTGATTGAACCACCCAGGAACACCACTGAAACAAGGCCATACAGAAATGAGCACACACAGATCAATATCCACAATCTGACACTCATGCAGAAAAAAATTCCACCCTGGCTAAAAGACAAAGCTATGAAGCTCTGTGCCACTGGCATGCAGACAATAATCAGGCTAAAGACATTTACCAAATCACTGACTGAAATTCATACGTTTAGCAATGCCAGAACCATCCAAAGGGAAGTGGGAACTCAGAAAAGTTCAAATCCATAAGAAAAATACTGAGCGGAGGTGAAAAGAGCATCTTGATCTCTGTGACTCGACAAGACAGAAATACTTCATTTACATAATAAGGTCCCAATTGGGAGGAAGGGAACAACGAAGGCAATGAGGGTGGGGTAGAGGGTGGGCTATGTGGAAGTCAGGGTGTGTGGGTTACTTAGGAAGTGGGGGTTGTGGGAACATGGTGGGACTATGTGATGGGCTTAGAGAGATATAGGGGACTATGCAGGTTCCTAGGGAGATTGGGGGTGAGAGGGTTGAGGGGTATTGCAGTGGGAAGAACAGAGGGCAGGTGAAGGTGTGTGTGGAATGTAGGGGGGATGTGTGGAACTGTGGAAGATATTTGGGTCATGGTGGGCTACAGGGAAATGTGGCAAAAATTCAAACTGAAGATGTAGGTTGCTACATTTATAGGAATATCCCCTATTTTAAATAAATCATGCTGACTGTCCTCATAAATTCATGGACTCAGAGACAGCTGAAGTATTTAAGGTCAGGAATTTTAGTGTACATTTGTTTTAGAGCATTTGGGGACTTGAGGAATAAGATTACTAAAAATGAAATGAGGATGTTATCACACGTCACCTCTGAAATTACAGAATATCAGTAGATACTAAATAAAAAGGACACAAGCACCCAAATACTCATAGCAGCATTATTTACAATAGCCAAGATATGGAAACAACCTAAGTGTCCATCCACAAATGAATAGACAAAGAAGGCGTGGCATATATTATATATGTGTATATACAGGCTTCCTCGATGGCTCAAGCAGTAAAGAATCCCCTGGAGGAGGGCACAGCAACCCACTCCAGAATTCCTGCCTGGAGAATCCCATGGACAGAGGAGCCTGGTGGGCTATAGTCCACAGGGTTGCAAACAGTAGGATATGACTGAAGTGACTGAGCACACCCAAACACACAATGGAATACTACTCAGCCAAAAAGAATGAAACGTTGCCATTTGCAGCAACATGGATGGACTTGGAGGGCATTATGCTAAGTGTAGTAAGTCAAAGAAAGACAAATACTCTATATTATTTAAATGTAGAATCTAAAAAATGCAACAAACTAGTGATTATAAAAAAAACTAGAAAAAAAAAAAAAAGAAGAAGCAAACTCACAGATTCAGAGAACAAACTAGTGATTATCAGTGAGGAGAGGGAATGAGGGAAGAGGCAATATGGGGGTAGAGGATAAAAGGGTTATTATGGGATTATATGAAATCATCTGTGTTAAATTTGACAACTGTAATGCACCACAGAATTTAAAGACTCTTTCATTCAATTAAAAAAAAAAATTTTTTTAAGACAAGTAACAGTCTTATTTCCAGATGTATGATTTCTCTGCCTGTCCCTTGCCACTGGAGTTCCATGAAATTAAGTATGGACAGGAATTGAACATCGCAAAAAACACACCAAATACAACATCTCCTTTCCAGTTTCCTGCAAACAGTTTTCTCCTTCTTCTCAGTATCTCCTGGCTATACTTTCTCTATTGCTTTTCTGACAGATGGCAGGGTGTCTGAACAAATAGCATCAATGTTTCAAAAACCATCATATTCCATAAAATGTGGATAATTTGGTTGACCCCTATTGGGATGGTTTCTCACTTCATGGCTATTTTAATTTCCAGCTCATTTTGAACAATAGGGTGACTTTGACTAATGCCAAACTTCAGACATAATTTTAGTTTCAGCCTTCTCTTAGTCCCCAAATGAATAGTTATTCTGCACAAATTTCATTGTCTACTCCTCTTTCAGTTCATTTGGCAACAGTCAGGCCTGTATAACAGATTTTTTTCCCCAGTAAGATACTTCTTGTTCACTTACACAAATACAATCTACTCAGAAGAAATATGTTTCTGAGCTTCTGATTTCAGAGAACTGGATCTCCATTTTCTTACCTCTGAATTATTAAGGTGACATTTGTGAGTTCCTGAAAACCAGCCGTCACTTGAACATTGGTCAATGTCCACCTTCTGAAGATTTATGTCTACTTTCATGACACCCCTTAAGACAGAGAAAGACAAAAAGAACAAGTTAATCTGAGTCTTTACAATTTCTAACTCTGTGTTCTAACCTAAAAAATCAGACAAATCAGCATAAGAATGCACTAAAATTCTCCAAATTGCCCACTCATACTCATCTAAAGTGTGCCAGTGTAGGTAGAGACAATAGAACAGAAACAGCAAGTTATTAGTTTTGTGTAAGCACCAAAGGCGGGCTCTGTACTGTTCTCTGTTTCAGCTCTCTGAATAATGCCTGGCACACAGTAGCTGTTCAATAAGTATTTGTTGACTTGCTGACCTCCAGACAAAATTACTCTGGACATGGTAGCAAAGTTGACTCTGAAATAATACTTGCTCCCAATACCTCTTTTGTCAAATAAAATTTTTTAAAAGCCCTTATCACATTTCTTTCTACTCCTGCTCCCCAGTGCAGGGCCAGGGATGGGAAGTTTGGGGCAAGGGAGCAGGAGGGAATAAGTTAAGAGGGGAAGACAGGATCAGAAAAAAAAGCATCTCTTTCCTCAAAGTCCTTGTATTATAGTTCTTCTAGCTACAAAACACACATAAAATAACAAAACAAATGTAAAAGCTATACAGCCAAGAGTTTTTACATTTAAAATATTAATTTAAAAACATCAGTGATTACATTGTGCCAAACTAAATCACCTCTCAGAAAAGGAATATGGTACAACAGCTAATTCAGGAAGCCTAATACCACATGTTACGACTCATTTTTCTCATCTGTTTTCTCCTTTTAAACTACTGTGAAATTTTCTGACGGAGCTGGTTAATGTCTTTTGGGCTTCATCTAGAGTGAATAAACCATTTACTTTTTAAGGCTGTTTCCATTCTTTTCATATTAACCTGTGACAAAGCATGTACTACACTACCTAGTACTACCATGCTTAAAAACAGAGGCACAGCAAAACCTGATATCAGTATTTAGTTATCCAGACAACCCAGAATATGTGTAAGTTCACTTTTCAGAGGATCACTCAAAGGAAGATGCAAAAATGTATCATAAAAAACTTAAGAGAAATAGCTCCAGTTTGCAAAATACTACCGCTGTGGACTATAATCCCATAAAACAAATGCTACTCATGCAATGAAGAGCTAAATTTCCAAGTAGTGAAAGTGAGTCGCTCAGTCGTGTCTGACTCTTTGAGACCCCATGGACTGTACAGTCCATGGAATTCTACAGGCCAGAATACTGGAGTGGGTAGACTTTCTCTTCTCCTAATGCCTTAAAACCATTTGCTCTTTCAACACATATTTATTGTCTGGTATATATACACATCAAGATAAAAGATGCCACGGTCTCTCCTAAGAAACCCCAAAGGTTTAAAATGTCTTTAACAGAGGAGCCTGGAGGCCGAGAGAAGAGGCTGGAGGGAGGG